>JAQZBX010094179.1:0-12036 GCA_029593785.1 Cabassous unicinctus | reverse complement strand
GAGAAGAGTTTGACATCTGAAGTTAAGGACCCAGGGATGTTATAATGAAAAAATTGCTAAATGGTTCATAAAAATGCCTTGAAAATAAAGGAGTGCAATTTTTTTTTTCTGACTTAAAACAACCATCATTTATTTAGCTCAATTCTGTGGGCTCACAATTTGGGGGTAGGGGGGGAGCTCAGGAAGGTGGTCTTTCTGGCTCAGGTGGGTGGTCCTTCTGGCTCTCCTGTGCTCATTCCTATGTCTGGTCAGCTGTGGGTTGGCTGGAGACTGGTCTAGGATGGCCACAGGGATTCTCATTTTTCATGGGATAGAGCAGGCTGGTTCTCATGGCAGCTTTTTATGATGGCTGGGATGAATTAAAGGCTTCAGAGAAGTGTGGCTACTTCTGTTAGGCAACTTGATTGGAGTTCTTCAGTTTTCTTCCTTTTCCTTAGGGTTCATTTTGGCAAGAGGTGGAAACATTTTGCCACAGTGTATTTCTTGTTGCCTTGAGAAAATTTCCAGGCTGCAGTTCAAGAAGGGGTATCCCAGGTAGGAGCAGCAGACCCTCTGAGTTGTAGAGACAGAGTTGAGAGACTGGTAGACCAAAGCAGCTGAGTTTTTGCAGGATGGCATCCAGAGAGGACAGAACTGGTGCTGGGCTGTCGGCATGGTGGCGGCGCCTCATCCCTTTCTCCTCCTCAGCCACTGCATTGCTCTAAGCACCATGTTCCCAGTCTCCCCAGGCCACTCTAGGGAACTACTACGAGGAGTGCAATTTTAAAGTTAGATTTCCATTTATAATTTTTAAAATCCACAATGCTAAAAAATTTTGCCTCTTTAAAATTATTGAGATGTTATTCATGTGCCGTAAAATTTACCCTCTTGAAGTGTACAATTCAGTGGATTTTAGTATATCCACAAAATTGTGCAACTATAACCACTATCTAATTGTGGAATATTCTCATCACCCCAATAAGAAAAGCTGTATCCATTAACAGTCACTCCCCAGTCCCTTCTTCTCCAAGCTCCTGGAAACTACTAATCTTTCTGTCTTTATGGATTTCCCGGATCTGGTAATTTCATATGAATGGAACCATACGATAAGTGACCTTTGTGTCTGGCTTCTTTCAGTTAGCATAATGTTTTCAGGGCTTTATCTGTGTTGTAGCATGTATCAGAACTTCATTCCCTTTTATGTCTGAATAATATTCCATTGTATGGATACATACCACATTTTGTTTATTCATTCATCAGATGATGGGCATTTGAATTGTTTTCACTATTTGGTCATTATGAATAATACTGCTATAAACATTCATGTACACGTTTTTGTGATACTACATGTTTTCTGTTCTTTTGGGTATATACCTAGGAGTGGAATGGCAGTGTCATATGGTAATTCTATGCTTAACATGTTGAGGAACTGCCAAACTGTTTTCTAAAGCAGCTACACCATTTTCCATTCCCACCAGCAATATGTGAGGGTTCCAGTTTCTCCACATCCTGGCCAACACTTATTGACCATCTTTTTTTACTATAGTCATCCTAGTGGTATTTCATTGTATTGATTTCCCAAATAACTAATGATGTTAAACATCTTTTCATGTGCCTTTGGCCATTTCCATGTCTTTGAAGAAATGTCTGTTCAAATCTTTTGTCTATTTTTAAATTGGGTTTGTCTTTATATTGTTGCATTGTAACAGTTTTTCATATATTCCAAATACTAGGGCTTTATCAGATAAATGACTTGCAAATATTTTCTTCCCACATTTCTTCTTTAATCTTTTCATTAGTATCAGGAAGAAATTCAGGAACTTAATGAAGTTGCAAGACATCGGCCACGGTCCACATTAGTCATGGGAATCCAGCAAGAAAACAGACAAATCAGAGAATTGCAACAAGAGAATAAAGGCAAGACATATTATCACTGTGTATAGAAAATCAAAAGAGAAATCTTATGCATAGTTGTACTTGCAATATAAAAATAAGTTTCTTTTTAAAATGTAAGATGCTCACTGTATGTTTGGGACCAGTCGATATTTTGGACCAATTGATATTTTCAAAAATGGAAAAACAGTTACTTTTTGACAATCTCATTTCTAATCCATATGGCTAAATTATATTTACTGTTCTTTATCCTGTCCTCTACATATCAGTGTCCACCTTTCTTGAAGTCATCTTGGATTCTCACCCTCAATATCCAAGTAGCCTGATCATTTTTCCTGTGAAATAACTCAAGTTCATTCTCTTCACCCACTGCTGGTTTGGCCTGCAGCTCAGGGACTACCCTAATTGGTCTCCCCAGTTCCAGTTTATTTGCCCCCTCCCATCCATCTTCAACACAAGCATCAGATTAATTTTTCAAAAATAAATCTGATCATGTTGTTCTTTTGCCTAAGAACCTTCATTGTATCCTTATTTCCTCAAAGTCAGTTCCCAGCCTTCCAGATTCTTCCCTCAGCTCTTCTCCATGAACCCTTTGCTCTTGCCACCCCAAACATGGTCCTGAACACACCAGCCACTTTCACACCTCTCTGCTTAGAATGCCCTTTCCTTTACTTTTCTGTTCAGTGAACGCAAGTTCATTTCAATAACATATTCTGTGAACCTTTCACCAGTTTCCCCCCAGAGTTCTCCTATATGTATTTGAGTAGAGCTCCACTCTGCACTTACCATATTGTTTTATAATTATTCATGTGGTTTGTTTTTTTTTTTCACCACTGGACTCTGGGCTCCATGGCCTTTTAGTGTTACAAATACAAAGCATTCTCTGATTCTTAATTGCTGTTCAGTAAATGTTTATTGAAATGATTCTCAAAAAATGAATTAAAAATGGTCATTTAAAAAACTAATCAGGGGGAGCGGATGTGGCTCAAGCAGTTGAGCGCCCGCCTCCCACATGGGAGGTCCTGGGTTTGGTTTCCGGTGTCTCCTGAAAAAAAAAAAAAATGAAAAAAACAACTCAGGGAAACCGATGTGGCTCAGTGGTTGAGCACCGGTTTCCCACATACAAGGGACTTCATTTGATGTCCTTCAATTTTATTTAGGTAGATTTTTTTGTGCATCAGGGTGTTTTTAAAAATAGCTAATTTAGAACTTGCTTTTTTGAGAAACTAAATTTAATATGAAAGAGAATATTTTGTGTACCTTTAACTCAACTTTGAATACAACAAACTGTTTTTCTTGATAGAATTGCGTACATCCCTGGAAGAACATCAGTCTGCCTTGGAACTTATAATGAGCAAGTATCGAGAACAAATGTTTAGATTGTTAATGGCTAGCAAAAAAGATGATCCGGGTATAATAATGAAGTTAAGAGAGCAGCACTCCAAGGTAACCATTCTATATATATAACTTGAAATGGGAAAGAGGACTGGTTAACTTATTGTGCCTAAATTTAAAAAAAAATAAACGATTGCCTAGTAATGCCATTTTAATATGCTGTTGAATACTTCACCTTTGTAATTGACATTTTCTGCTTTCCTTATTGTCTTCACTTCTTATTTGTGATATATCATTTTCTGTTTGATTTATTCTTCTAATTCCCATTGTTCTCTAGTAGCTTTCCTATATATTTTTTTAATGCGCTTTATTTGGGAAATAAAGGTAAGTCTGTTCAAAACTATTTTTCTTAGGTGTCTGCTTCTAAGAAATATTTCTTCTAATAAATATGTGTGTTGACATTTGTTGCAAAAACAAAAATTAAAATACTGGAAACTTAGAAATCTGAAAGCAGGTAAATGTAGATTTATTTTTCCTAAGACTGTTTTCTCAATGAGACTGATTCATCTATAAATGATTCTGTTTTATGATAGAAAAATCATGGGTTGGGAAGAAGACAAGAAACAACATATTAAAATCCTGTACCCTCCCTCCCCCCAGTCAGTTGCATACCAGTTAACATCATTTTTATAGACAGAGCTGAAGTGGTTAAAAATTAGTGTTTTTCCCACTACTCATCTTACTTATTGTTGTCTCCGTGTCTGTTCCCTTTGTGTATGTCCCAGTGTTTGCTGGCAATTGCTGTAAAGACAAGTAGATCATATACATTTTATTCTAAACTAAATTTTAACTCCTGGTATGAAATTAAAATATTAGAAGAGATTGTGATGGCCATTATTTATATTGGATAATGATGAGTTAACTCCTATTAGTTATAACTTTAATATTTAAGAAATATTGATAATTATAAAACGTAGTTTTGGGAAGCGGGTGTGGCTCAGTGGATAGAGCCCCCGTTTACCATATGGGAGGCCTGGGTTCGCTTCCCAAGGCCTCCTTGTGAGGGCACGCCGGCCTGAGCGGTGCGGTGGGCTGATGCAGCAACCTCACGGCAGGAAGTGGGTGTGGCGCAATGGATAGCGCACCGGTTTACCATATGAGAGGCCCCAGGTTCGCTTCCCTGCGCCTCCCTGTGAGGGCAGGCCGGCTCGCTTGGCGCCGTGGGCTGATGCGGCAAGACCTCACAGCAAGGGGGAGATAAGCAGACACAGAGAAGACACGCAGCGAATGGACACAGCAGCACAAGCAGCAAGGGGGGGATAAATAAAATAAATAAATCTTTAAAAAAATAATAATAAAATAAAACATAGTTTTATCTTTCTCAGTTTTTCAAACACATTTCAGCTTCTTTAAAATAGTTCTTCCATCTTGGTGCTGCTAGATGTTTTTAAATCAGTAGTTATTAATTCTATTAGAATTTAAAACCTCTCTGTGTGACTTTGCATATAAAGGAACTTAGTAAAAGACACCTCTTGTGTCAATTAGTAAAAGAATAAGTTAAATTAATAAATGAGGATTTAATATTACCTAATTATTTTATTCATCCCTTAACCAAAAGGAAATATTTGGATATTTAAGTGGCAATCCTTTGAATATAAAATTATTAATTGTTAATGAGAGCATGGTAAAACCATTTAAGTTTAAGTGTATAATTAAGAGTGATTTTTTTTAAGTACAAAGATGAATTGACTTAAAATTATTGGTAAGATAAATGTAATCTTGAGAAATTCCAAAGGTCCTTATGTTTAATAATGTAAGAAACAAAATATTTAAGATATAATGGGGAGTATACCTTCGCAAAAAATCACTTAGAATACCAGGTGGCCCTATCTGGTAGCAGCTATGACAGAAGCAAGTGTTTTCTAAAACACACTATTAGATTTTACCATTTACCAGAACTGTTTTTATTATTAGCAGAGTTGAACATTTATAGCTATAAACCATCCTATTTCATTATGTAGACTGGATTCTCCAAGTACTGATCCTTGCCTTCCATAAAATGGCTGTTGTTATTAATTCTAACTAATATGTGTTATGTTTGTGATTTTGATTTTTCCCAAAAAGGAGATACTTCAACTCAACAAACATTTATCAACACTTGTACTGAGTTAGTTTATTATGGGTAATAATTCATCCAGATGAATGAATGAATAAATTATGTTACTCTGCTCTGGGAGCTTACAATATAGTGGTAGATGACAGATATAGATACAACTATCTAATATAAGATAGGACAAGATGAAGAGATACGAATTGTTACTGGAATACTGAGGGGCAACAGGATTATTTCTAATGGGGAGAATGTGGAAAAGTATCAAAGAAAAAAAGACATTTAAATCCATCCTTATATTAATGATCAAGGAGTCAAAAAGCAAAATAGGTGAGAAGAGAACCTTGTATGATAAGGGCATAGAAGTTTGAGATTCCAAGATGTTTGGGAACTAGGACTCTGATATGCCTAATCACAAATATAATTTTTAATATACATTTAGGTGAAACAAGCATAGTTACATGTTGCAGCATTTTAGAGTAAGGGAGATGCTTTGGAGACTAATAGAGAATTTTGCCTTCACTTAGTCTTTGAGCACACATTTGAAAATCAGTAGAAAGCTTGAGAAAAACTCACCTTCAGCCAGTATTCATTATTATGTTATTTTTTAACAGATGCCTTTTTGGAAATCTTAAAAAAGCAAACATTTCAAACAATTGGCTAACACGCATGAACTAACACTCATTCAGTTTATAAATTACGGATAATATCCGTATTAACATTATAATGACTCTGTACTACAGATTGACATGGTACATCGTAACAACTCCGAAGGATTCTTCCTTGATGCATCTCGACACATCCTTGAAGCACCTCAACATGGACTGGAGAGGAGACACTTGGAAGCAAATCACAATGTACACTAAATAAACAGTCAATTTTTGGGGTGTGGATGGAAAGGGGGTCCTTTTTTTTTTTTTTTTAAGTTATTTTACATTTAGTTTCCCTCCCAGATTAAATCAGTGAATAAATGAAATCAAGTAAAAGAATGCTGTGTTCTGGTATCCAAGCAAAAATATTCAGTGTAGGAACTTTAAATCCATCATTAATCTTCCATATTATATCATTCACAGCCTATTAGATAATTGCAGGTTTAAATAACCATTCTCTTTCTGGGACATCAAAGATACTTTCTTGGTAGTAATTTTAGTCTTGATTTCATGAAAACTTTGGTCAAGCAAACTATTAAATATTTTGATTCAGATTTTTAATAGTTTGTTGTCACTACAAATGAGTTCAAAAAGTTAAAACTCCTTTGTTCAGATGGTGTGATTATGCACAGTAGTGCTCTCCATTGTGTCCTGTCTTGTTTTTATTAATTTTTTTTTTTTAACTCACTGTGGCAGATCTTTATTATGTAAAGTAGAAATAAACTTAGACAAAGCTAAAAATGATAGGCATATCAAGACAGATCAAGGATTATGTTGCTAACAGTTTTTGCCTTGTCAGTTTTTAAAGCACAGGTTTGGCCTCCTGTGCTCATTAAAATGTTTAATGTTCCTCTAAAGAGTTTATTGTAATATGTGAACCATTAACTGGGCCTATAAAATACTGTTCTAGTTGGAGTTTGGGTTTTGTTTTTTGTTTTTTTTCTCATGATGATTTTATCAGAACAGACTATCCTAAAAAAAAAAAATCAATGATACATTTTCTTCCATTTTGAAGGCAAAGAATTACTTGCTTTGTATGTAGTCTTTTAACCTAGGTCAGTGCCAAAGAACTGAACAAATTATACATTGAGAAAGCTGCTGTTATTCAAAATTTTTATTCATTACCCACCCTTTTTCATTTTGATACTGCAGGTATTTGTACTTGCTTTTAAAATGATGTTCCCTTTACAGTGGGAAGATTTTAATGATTTTTTTTAACAACTGCATATTATGACAAGTGTTTCTCTTGATATAATTCTTGCAACTATAATCTAACCCAGAGCTGTCCAATAGAACTTTTTGCAATGGTGGAAATGTTCTACATTGGTGCTGTCCAGTATAGATGCTCTTAGCCACATGTGGCAAGTGCATCTGAGGGACTGGAATTTTTAATATTTTTAAATTATATTTTATTTCCGTTACCTTAAATTGAAATAGTACTACTGTACTTATTGGACAGCACAAATTTAGTATTTTTGAGTCCTTTTTCTTGCATACTAGCATTGTATAGGTTTCACCACTAAAATAATATATTAGCCTAAGGACTTGCATTTTTGTTTTTTAAGAAGATATTAAATGTGTGTTTTGCTAAAGATATTCAGTGTTTTTTCCCATCATATTTCTTCCACAGTTTACTAGTTTTGTGCTTTTGGGAGTTCCTGTTCAAATCCTTTTACAAATAAAGAGTATGTATAGCCTATTTAAGAAATTCAATGTTTATTTGGGGAGCTATTCATTTTTATATTGCAGTTTTTAACCTTAATACAATAAAATATCCCTTGATTGCCAGTGAATAATGGCCTACAGAAGCTGTTTATTGAGAAAATAATTATTCTCATGTTTCTGTTGATTTAAACCTTTTTTGTCAGTCTCTTTCACTAAACTGTAAGCTCCTTGAAATCAGGGAACATATCTTAACAGCCTTCGTATTCCTTTTGCCAACCCCAATGCCTGACACTTCGTAGGTATGCAAAAAGGAATGAGGGAATGAGATTGGAGGAAGTTTGTGCTGCGTGCTGCACCAAAGACATGTGATGTCCATTTTATACTGGAATTGTATTTCAAACTGTTTGCAAAGAAGTCTATTGAATATTTTAGTATGTAAAAGCAAGATTTGGTTCCTTTTACTCAAAATATATTAAACAGATATAAACAAGATACAGTTCCTGCTCAAAGAGGGTTATGATCTAGAAAAAGTTCTAAGTTGGCTGGAGACTAATTTATAGGCATGGATAATGCAGAGAAGATTCAGAAATAATGAAGACTTCAGGGAGAAAAAGGATATTGAATGTGTCAACAACTTTTATCTTTTCCATTACCTTGACCAATAGTAAATATAGGTGCAAAAATAGAAAAAGTTGCTGATCACTCTTGGTGAGAGGAATGTAAAGTATGATTAATAGTACTTATTTCTGGATTTTGTTATATTATAGTGCTGTTTATCTTTAATTCTAGTCCTAACAGAAATCTGAGTTCAAAAGCACATTCATGTTCAACTTACTTGTTTGATAACTTTTAAGAATATTTCATTCATGTTAAGTGGCAATGTGGAATATTTTTAAAAGAGGATCCAAAATTAAAAATAAGCATTTCACTGATTTGCATCTCTAACCCTCTTTTTCAGGAATTACAAGCACATGTTGACCAAATAACTGAAATGGCAGCAGTAATGAAGAAAGCCATTGAAATTGATGAACAGCAAGGTTGCAAGGAACAGGAACGAATATTTCAACTTGAAGTAAGATTTAAATTGCACATGCAGATGAAAATTGTCCATGCAAATATTTATGCCAGAAAATATATCCCAGTTTTAAAAATACATATACTTTTCAGGGATACTAGTAATGTTCTTTTTCTTAATGTGGTTGCTGGATATATGGTGGAATAATGCAAGACCATTTGTATAGTAATGCAAGAGTTTAGGAGCAGTAATAACTTATATCAGTAATTGAGAAAATTTGATTATTTTATCCATTATTGCTTATCTTACTAGGTGAATTTACTTAGTTTAGTAATTTTTTATTTGTTTATTCCATAGAGATCATGATTATTCAGGGAAATATTTATTTTCATCCACAAATATTCTGTGCACTCCTTTTTCTGGACAGTGTAAAGACCTTTGTCTTACCTTTTTTTTTTTTTTTTTGTAATAGCAGTCATTGAATAAATCAGTAGAATAGACTTTTACGCTTTAAAAGCTTCATTTTGACACCATGATGGGCAAATTAGTTACAGAGGGCCAAACATGGCTTTTTTTCCTGCATACACAATATTTTCCCATTCTTTATACGAGGATTCGGCAAGTCAGTAAAGGCCCAGATAGTAAATAATTTAGGCATTGCGAACCATACAGTCTCTGTTGCAACTGCTTGACCTTGTCATAATAAGAAGAGTAGCCATAGTCAATAATAAATGGGCATGGCTATGTTCCAGTAAAATTTAATTTACAAAACAGGCTGCTAGCCAGAGCCAGGCTGTAGTTTACTGACCCCTCTTTTCTACCACTGAAACTTGGAAAGTGAGACTGAAGACAAAGTGGTAGAGAATAATTATGACACATTTTTTTTAATGTCCTCAAATTTCCTACAGTAACTATTCTAGAAAAAAATAAGTGCCAACTTGTTTACTAATGCCAGATTTGGTCACTTACTTTGCTTCTTGAAAAATGTCACAACCTACTCAGCAAGCCCCAGTACTCTCAAATTCCAGTGAGGGAAGCAAATCAGATGACTTATCCTGCATTCCATGCTGTTATGGAAAGTACTAAAAGTACTAAAGTAGTAAGAGGTTCTAATCCCAGGGTATCTTTCATTGGTTTATGAGTTCATATAAATCTAGGTGTTATTTTCTTCATCTACACTGTGCTTATTAAATAAGACAATTTCTAAGGTTCCATCTATAGTTACAGATGCATAAATAAGAAGGCTTTACAGTGGTGGAAGATGTTGAACTGTGACTCCTACTGCTTTAAAAAAGTGCTCTCTGGATGCAAGTTGACTACATATATTGCTTAATATATTTATGAAAATGACAAAACTTGCATTTTATTTGTCACACCTTCATGGTTGGCTTTTCTTCAGATTTGTTTGCACTCTCCTCGTGACTACCATGGTGACTCCATCTGTGTTTTTGTTTGCCTTCTTATAGCAAGAAAACAAAGGCTTGAGAGAGATCCTTCAAATAACTCGAGAATCATTCTTGAACCTTAGGAAAGATGATGCATCAGAAAGTACGTCTTTGTCTGCATTAGTGACCAATAGTGACCTGAGTCTGAGGAAGAGCTGAAGAGCCTCTGAGTCTTTGAGCTTCTCATTGAGCTCCAGATGGTCACTAGGACTTGCCTGCTAAATGAATGAACTAACAGAAAAGTCAATCTCTATTAACCCTTTTATTTATATATATATATATATATATATAAAATATGTACAGAACACTGGCAATGACATTTTTAAGAAATAGCAACAAAAAAATGCATCTTAATGGACATAATTGAAAAGTAGAAACTCAGCCCTTGTTAGCTGGTGGAGAGAGAAAGGTTTCCACAATTACTCCTAAATATAACAAGAAAGTTGAGCAGGGCTGTTGGCATTTTGAATACTTGGATAAACTTGAATATTCCCAGGAAGTGTTTGAAATTTATAGAATTATTCCATGTTAAAATACAAATTTTGCCACTGTTTTGTGAATGGAAGATCTTCATAATAAATTTTATCCTTCCAGTTTGGTGTCAAAGTTAAAAAATGGCTTATGTACCATGAGACTTCAGCTTTGTGAAAGTGATTGCCTGTTTATGTTCCCATTAATTTAAATTTTTACTGTCAATATTCTATATGCACCATAAAAAAGGAGGTTATTTAATTTTTGCTAACTTACAATAATACTTAGCTAATAATTGTCAATAACTTGCTTAAGTGTATGAAATATTTCAGGAATGAAAGAGAAGGAATACTACTTTCTAAGAAAGAAGATCATATAAGAGACATATTTAGTAGGTTAAACTACTCTGAAAGAATGTTTTCGTTCTGAATCAATGATGAAATTTTTCTTTTCTCTGGTTGATCTTTAAGAATATTAAATAGCTCATTTAGCTGAGTTGAAATGTTTGATATGGTAAGCTAGGTGTGGTCATTTCAAAGTAAATTGGGAATTCCCTTGGCCGTGACTCTTTTTTAAGTAATTTACTCTTAAGAGATATAGTAAAAAGTAAATTGTAATTTCAGGCTTTTTTCTGTATCCTTGAGCTCCATCTGATGCTCATAACTTGTAAGTTTTTTCCTGCAACCATTCAGGTGAAAGAAGAAAAAAAATCTGTGGATTTAGACGTTACTTGTTTTTTGTTTTTTAAGCTAATATCACATATCCAGTATATAAATTTTTAAAGGCCACCAGAGACAGAAATGCGCTTTAAGACCACTTGAGATCTAAGTTTTTCTTTATTTGTGATTAGAGAAAGGATCACAGAAGAATGTCAAAGAATCTTAAATGTAATATACTCATTTATATTGAATATATATTAAAATTAGCACAATTAGAAAATTCTGCCTTTGAGTATATAATTTGTTAAAGAAATGTGACTTCACATGGTTAACTTTTATGTATAATTTTGTATATTGCTAAAATTCAATTCAACTTTTCACTTCAGAATTTTCTATCTTAAGTTTTGGGGAAAGGGCATAGACATTGCTAACTGAATAGAAAAAGGCTTGATGGCCCAACCATTAAGCAGATTTCTTTTCACATTCAAAAGCCTTAGTTGATATTTTATCAATAAACGGGTCTTTATTTTTAAGCTTTTCTCTTGGTTTTTGGGAAACTATTCCTTAATTTGATGGCATATTTACTTAAAAAGCTCTTGTTCAAAATAGGAATTAAAGAAAATAAGCTACACAGCTGAGGTTAAGTTTGAGGCAATTCATTAAGGCAGCTCAGTTATAAAATATTACTTGATTATTTTTATAAACAAATAAGTTGGGTTAATTTATTCTTGGTCTTCTTGCTTGGTCTTGGTGCTTAAAAACATTTACTTTGTTCTATAGTGACAGTTCTTCGTCTAATACTTTTTTTTTTTTT
>JAQZBX010094178.1:0-12074 GCA_029593785.1 Cabassous unicinctus | reverse complement strand
TTTTCTCACAACCCAGTCCTGGCCTGGCTGTCCTTTCCTCACTAGGATCCAGCAGCTCAGGCTCCTCCTCCTTCTGGAACTTTCCCAACTGGGCACCCCTCATTCTGTTGATTCCATCACAGCCGGAGCAGAGCTCTAAACCGTCTGCCCCCTGGTTCAGAACGTTTCGAACAGTCAGTCGTCGTATTTTGAGCTCTCAGCAAGCACAAGGTAGGCACTTCATAAAGGGAACCAAGTGCTGGTACGTCAAAGAAGGAAACCACTGGCTCAGGCAGTGGGGAGGAGCTCTTTCTTAGGTCTGAAAGCCGTGCAGGCCCCAATGGAAGCCGTGCAGAGCAGTGCCTTTGCCTTTTTTTAACCAGGATCTTGGATACCCCAGTAAGGGGCCCCACCTGGATACCCCAGTAATGGGCCCCTGGAGGAAGGAGGGGGCAGAGGAGAGGAGCTGTGGCTCCTCGCCTTCTGTCCAGCCCAGCTCATCAAGGAGCCCCATCCCTACCCTTCCTCCCTCCAGGCCACAGGGGCCAGGCTGGCCCAAGGCTGCCCTTGTGTTCCCAGGGTGCAGGGTGGGTCTGCCAGGCCTTGATCCACCAGGAAACTGGGACCCTCAGTCCTTGGCAGGAGACCCTTGAAGGTGCCTGGACCTAATTGGAGGAGCAAAACACCAGAAGGGCAGCACGTATCCTGAACCAAACCACAAAGGACCTCAAAGGGAGGCTTGGAATATTATCTTCAAATGAGGTTCTACCAGGCCATTGTATTTTTATGTGTGCTAAAAATCACTCAAAAGGACAAACATGGTATGATCTCATTGATATGAAATAATTAGAAGAAGCAAATTCACAGAGTCAGAAACTAGAATACAAGTAACCGGGTGCCAGGGTAGGGGCAGGGAATAGGGAGTTAATGCTTAACTGGTGCAGAGTTTCTGTTTGGGGTGATGGAAAAGTGTTGGTAATGGATAGTGGTGATGGTAGCACAACATTGTGAACATAATTAACAGCACTGAATTATGTATTTGACTGTGGTTCAAAGAGGAAATTTTAGGTGTTTATGTTATTAGAATAAATTTTTTAAAAAGCCATAGGCTGGTACAACACAGTGAACCTTAAGTAAATGATGGACTACAATTAATAGCATAATTACAATAATAGTTTCATCAATTGTAACAAAGGTACCGCAATAACGCAAAGTGTTAATCATAATGGGCATATATGGGAACTCCATATTTCCTGCAGGATTTTTCTGTAAACCTACAACTTCTCTAAAAAATAAAAAAAAAATAAATAAAACCAACCTCTTATTTGTTAAGCATTTCAAATGGAATAGGCCATGTAGAATTTTTGTTAATGATTCTTGGTATTTTTCTTCTTTTAGTTTTTCCTTTTTATTACTCAAGGCAAGGTACTAACAAAACAGAAATGACCATGGCCTCTTTCCACCTCTAAAAGGCCCCTCTCAGGGCTGACTGGGGTGGGTGGCCACACTGGCTGAGGAGCCTGGGGGTGGAAGGCAGGGGCGGTGGCTTCTCCGGCCCCTCTCCCAGCCCTGCTCCATCCTGCACAACCTCCATGCCACCATAACCCTTTCACAGTCTGGAAATCATCAAGGCAGCAGAGCCAGCAGCCCAGGGAGGCAGAGCCACGGTCAGCCAGAGACCCAGAACACGGGTAGAGTGGACATCTCGGCCTTGGAGACTTCCGTTTCCTCTCCTACAGCTGTGAGAAAGGAAAAGGTTGATTCGAGGCAGCACAGAAATCCCCATATGACCCCATCTCTGGGGGACTCTCGAATTTAGACACCTGCCTGGAGGACACAAGAGTCACAGCAAAGAACTGGGCAGCCCGGGGGGTCAGAAGGAAGCTGGAGTTCTCCAGACACACACACACACACACACACACACACACAAACACACACACACACCTGGGCCTACCAAGGCTCCCACATCAAGGTTTTCTTCAACTAAGTCAGGAAGAGTCCCTGGAAAATGACAAGGCAGTGACAAGAGGATCTCCCATGCAGCCATGATTGCCCCCAGAAAGTCATGTTGGGAATTAATTTATTAACTTGATTCATCACATGTTTACTAGACATTTCCCATATACAAGCTGATAGGATCTCCTCCCAAAAAGTCTGGACCCTGTCCTCTGGGCCATCTGGTCCACCTGGTCACAGGATCAGGGCATCAACTCCTGAGAACTTTAGTGAGAGAAAATTCCGATGGCAGTTGAAGGCAACGGTCAAGCGAGGCCCCAGGACAGCAGAATTCACAGTCTTGGGAGGGACACGGAGCCTGGGGAGGCCACATCAGGGTGTGCAGGGAAAACTGGTGGGAGGAAGGGGGTAAGCAGAGTTCTGGGCTGGGATCTGTGAGCAAGGGGACAGACAAGGTCAGGAAGGAGGAGGCGAGGGCACCTGTTACTTGATGGTCCCAGAGTCAAACTCTCCCAGCTTGTGTCCCAGTTTGGAGGTGCACCCCAAAGACAAAAATCTCACAGCTTCTGCCACAGCCACTGAGTGAACCAGCTCGTCCTTAATCCTTTTGGATAAAAGGCAGGAGTCTTGGCTACCTTTTTCTGCAGCTGAACGGGCTGAATTATAGGTGGATACTGTGACTCAGGATAAAGTTCATGCCAAACGTGTAACTTTTTTTTACAGAAATCAGCAACAGCAAGTTCAAAGGATCTGGCCAATGACAAGGCCAAACAGGGCATGTGTAGAAGAGATGTCTGTGAGCAGGCATGATCCCGTGTCTACCAGAGCACATCCAAAAGGTTCCCAAGCATTCTTGGCTAAAGGAGCTCTTAATGTCTCTAAAATTTTTTATAGTGCCCCCAGGCTAAAAGAAATCCCCAGTACTTCCATTCATAAGTAGGTCCAAACAACCTAATAGAGTGTGTCTGGCAGATGACACTATGACCACTTGGAAAATTTAAAAATATTCGGTGCCACTTCTGTGAGTTTACTGCAGTTCCCTGGGGCACCTTGGCCCAGAATTTGAGAACTACAGACCTAACCCATTGATTAGGAATCTTGGTTGAGTCCTTGAGTACCTATCATCAATGAGAGATGACAGGCCTGTCTGCCTCACATTTTTATAAAATAAAATTTATTTTAAAAAGAGCCTCTGGGTTGCCCATATTGTGAAAGCTGAATCAACCAGGAGGGTGCTTCAAAGGGTCTCTAATTTTTTCCTCACTAATAAGGAAAGAAGTTTCATCTTTAAAATGCACCCCATTTTTAATGAGAGTGGTGAAATTCCCATTTCAGAGAACTTGTCCTCTTGATGCCCTAGATGACACAAGGCTCTATTCCATGACTCTGCTTCCATGCTTTCCCCCAACAAGATTAGAGCCTCATAGAGGGCAAAGGTTCTGGGCTCAGTCTCTCTTGGATTCCCTCACCTGGGTGCCATGCCAGCCAACAAATGGGCTCAACAAATGCTGGCGCAAGTAGTTATGAAAGGTGGCCGGAGTGGGGGGCAATCACTGACGCTTAAGGGGTGTCCTCCGAGATGATGAAGGGCGATGAAAATGACAACAATGAGGTGAAGACATTACAGGTGGCCTCGGCTACCTCCCATGAGTTCAGTAATGCCACCCTGAGTCCCTTAGGATCCTTTCTTGTTCTTCCCAAGTGTGTGTCAACTGAAGTTGGAATGGGTTATGTCCCAGGCCTGGGAGGGGCCAGACCTACGGACTAGCCCTGGACCTGACACTGAAATCATCCGTTCTCTTTGTCCAGTTACTTTTCCACCCTCTTCATGGGTGCTTTGAATGCCAGGGTGATGGTAGCCCTGGAATCAGGGGAAAAGGAAATGGGGGAAGGTTCTCTACCGGGGGGAAGGTAAAAGGGATTTTGAAAGAAGCAAAGAACAATGAACATTTTGAGCTTCAAAAGCCAGACCTTCCATTCAACTCTAGAATACCAAGTTCTGGCATTTCTGCATGCTGCCCACACCACGGGGACCGGCATCTTTAGACTAGCCTCTTCCCAGTTTCCAAAGCGGTTAACAAGCACAAATAATTCTGAAATCTTTGGTAAAGTTATTCCTCTACCTTAAATATGTAGTATAGTGAAGCTAATGTGTCAAACACTATCTTCCTTAGTAAAATGTGCCGTCGCCATATGTAGCATTCTGACCACCCTGATTGAGCAACACCTTGAACAGTGTACCCTCCTGGCCAAATGTCGTCACCACCAGAAACCACACGAGAGCATCATATGTTTATACATACAAATTCATATTCTCTCCCTCTCCTCATTCAGCTTTCTGTACCCTATTCTTTAATCCTCAGTCATCTGTGACTCATTTCTACAATGAACCATCAAAATTCTCTTTCTCGGATGCAGCTTGTAGCTACCAGAGGTGACTGCTCTGACTCTGAAGAACCCAGAGGGCCTGCCCCTCCCCAGACACGGGTCTCCCGGGTGGGCCTTCAAGTCTGACCTACCAGAAAGAAGGTCCCCAACGCTGACACCTCCAAACTCTTCCAAGGGATCGTGAATTACATGTGTCAGCAAAGACAAGCCCTTGTCCTACCCATCCCCTCAATATTGGCTCAGATATTTGGCACAGCCTGGAAGACCCCTGCCACTTCCAGACAAATCCGTTTTCCCATTCTGTCACCCCATTATCTGGTTCCTTCAAATTCTACTGGGCTCTCTTTTTCCAGTCTGCATATCTCAGCCCCCATATGGTATTTAGACAACTAGAGATGAACTTTAGAGGCCTCTAAAGGAGGTTTCCCATAACAGCTCCTTCCTGGCAGGTCCTTCTGCAAGGAAAGACAGGGCTCAACTAGGCAGCCACCTAACTCCAGGAAGGGCCCCAGAGGGCCGTTGGCCCCAAGAAGGCTGCAAGAGGCCCTGTGTCTCAGTTCTAACTTTTCTCCACCTGGCACTGGTCTCTCCAAGCTACTCCATTGTTGATGCTCTAGTCCAGGAAGACCAATGTTTTCAAACTTCCTTGACCATAAACCTACATAAGAAATAAATGTTCACCTCTGCCAAGTCCAGATATATAGATACAGGTAAAGGTTTGGGAATAAGTATAGGTATGGATAGGCAGACATATAATTGGAAAAAAAAAAAAACTCAGCCTTTCTATAAGTGATTCACTGAGGTTTTATCATTTTTGTTTTTTTTAAGTCTGTTGTTTAAAAATGCTGGCTGTAAATCACTAAATTGATTTCACAACCCACTAATGGTTTGCGACCCACAGATCGAAAAACACTGCTGTACGAGAGAGGTGATGTGTGTTATTTGGCCTTGTCTCCCAGCAGCTTTTACTCTCAAGGGCTACAGAGAAAGCTTACAAATCTGAACTGATCCGAGAGGCCCCTCCCCAAATCCCACATCTCCCCGTGGAGGCTTGAAGGAGTCTGGCTGCTTCCAACATTAGGGTATCCCTGCTCTCTGCAAAGTCTCATGGAGGGCAGGCTGGGCATGGGCATGGGCAGGGCTCAGTCGCATCCCTCTCCATGGCTGTCTTCCCTCAAGCTCATTCCTCATCCTCCCTACTCACCAACGCTCATTTCCTGTCACAAGATGGGGGGAAAGGGGGGCAGGGCTAAGCCCAGGTGGGGCACCCGCTGCAGCTCTGGAGGGAAGGAGATGGTCGGGGAAGTAGGCACGTGTGGGAGGGAGATCCGGCTCCTGGGTGGATCAGGAAGGGTGAAGTCGGTGCTGACCCCTCCCCAGGACAATGGCTCATTGGCACAACGGCCCACACAGACCTGGGCACCAGCCTTTGCCCATCTGCCCCCTGCCCAGGCAGAGAACCCCATCTTTCAGAGCCCACACCACTTTGGGCTAGTACACCGCCAAATGGCTGGGGATTGAGGACATCTGAGACAGCATTACATTCCAGCTTGACGAGGGCGAGACCCTGCGAATCACTCGACAGAAACGATCTGCTGTCTGTGCAGCCTTCCCAGCATCCTCGCCACCCCGTGGGTGCACAGCGTGGGAGAGGGAAGAGCCCTTTGCTGCCCAAGCCACCTGCGCTCTCTGTTGGTTAGTGAGGCTCGTTCAAGTTAAAAGGATGGTGTTTGGTGTGTTCCTTACTCGGCTGCCAGCCCCACCAGCTTCCCCACTGACCCCCAACCAGGTCTTTAGCCCCTACACATGTCGCAGGAGCCTGGGGTTGTGCTCTTAGCTCTCTAGATAGGGTCCACGGGGGCTGGGGTGGCCCTGGAATTCCCTGCTGCTGGGTTTGGGTGGTTTTCCTTTATCCTAGAAGCCAACTCCCTGAGCCTCGGGCTCTCTTTGTTTCTCCCCTGCTCATTTCATCTCAGCCCAGGTTTCTTCCAGCCCAAACTTGAGTAAATGAATCTGTCCAATAGAACATCCTAATGCCCTTAAACCTGTTTCCTGCGGGTCACAGGAAAATCTTAAATCCACAAGCCAGCAGCATGCGTAAGCGCAGCCCAAAGGCACTTTGTTCAAGGCTGAGAATTCAGAGGCCTGAAAAACTGCAATCCATGTCCTCAAGGAATTTACAGTGTCTCTGGAGAGAAAGACATACAAATACAGGTAGCAGAAGGAAATCAGATCGTAATATGCCTAAAAAGTACAGGGGAGGAGGGGAACTGCTGGGGGGAGAGGGGGGTTGTGAGCTGGATCCTGAGTGGAATTCGATTCTCTCAATGGGGAGAGCATTGCGAGGAGGGAAGAGGAGGTGGGAGTGTGCCTGAAGCATTCAGAAACAACTGAGGAAATGTTCGGATAAGGATGGAAGATGTCAGTAGAACAGCGAAGTAGAAAGCACGAGAGGCAGGGGGCAGGGCCACGGATGGAGGGTCTTGACTTTCACACCAGGTTAAAGAGTTTGGACTTTAATCTGGGGGCAGTGGGAAGCTCTTGAGGGTTTTGTGAGCAGAGAAGTAATGTGTGACCATGTCCAAGGAGAATCACCTGTCAGTGATGCATGGATAGGACTGGAAGGGTGGAGCCGGGAGGCTGGGAGACCAGTTAGGAAACTCTGCAGAAGTTCCGGCCACTGGCAGCACAGTTCTGGACTAACCTGGAGACTGCAGGTGTGCATGAATGCGTGAACATCACCACAAGGGGTGTGGGAGGCGAGAATCGGCACAACGCGCTGACTGGTTGTATTGGTGTCAGAGGTGATGCACAGGGTTCCATTTGGGGAGAACTGGGTGCCATTCCACCATGGGGGCTCAGCCATGATTTTAGAGCACAATCAAAAGGTGTTCACTTGTAGGAATGCAGGGGGTAGAGCTATTTGGAAACACCACATCCTTGATGCAATATCACAGAAATCCAACCAGAGTTTTGAGCCAGATTATTTACTTGTTCTCAGCTAAGCCTCCTCTTCAGGCATCAGAGGACCTTCTCCTTGGGCCTGGGTGTCGTTCCACCCTGAGCAAAACTGCTGTTTCTCAGTTGACTGATTTGTAACCGACTTCCCCACCTACCTTGCTGCGTGCCAAGGCACAGGTAGGGCCCCCCCATCTTCCGTGTAGCAGGGCCTGGCGGTTCACAGGCAGCCACCCAGACCCCTGCTGGGGCCCTGAACTGACTTGTCCTTGGGAAATAACAGTGCCACTTCTCCCTCTTGATTCAGTGGAGTGGGCAAAAACCGCACAGGTCCACTTCCCTGGGGTCCAGGCCTTCCTTCTTAACCTCCTGGTTGCTAGGGGTGGCAGGTGTCTCTGAGGAGTGAGCTTTTGCCCAGGGCCAAGGCCAATCCAGACTCCCCCTGGTCTGACCCACTGTCTGTTCTTGTTCCTCATAACGCACAAAGCTAAGTTCCCCTTTGCCCAGAGGTCAAGGCCACCTTTCTTGGTGCCCATGCCCAAGATGCCCTGAGATGTCATTTCTATCACAACACTGGATTCACACTCAATGCATAAGGGACATCCTTGCTCCCCTCTCTGGTATTGCCAGAGCCTCCCAAGGCCCTCTGCCCTCTGCAATAGCATTTGTGGTGAGCAGTTATGGCTCCCCTCCCAGCACTCTGGTCCCTGGTACCACCTACAGATGCTGTGGCAGTTGGCAGGGAATGGGAGCAGGTAGGGGTTGCTCCAGCAGAATTAAGAGCCCTCAGAGAAGATAATCAGAGGGAAGAGGTCCAGGCCCACCCTGGGGAACCATTTTCCCTAGTCCAGGGCTTGTTCTTCTGAGGAGAAAGGGTTCTGGAGTGAGCCCTCCAGGGTCTTTCCCTCTGCACTTTGGTCTTGATGGAAGCCCTCATGCTTTGTCAAAGATGAGCTGCCCCCGGCTGGCTCTGGATCTCAAGGCCCTTCTGCCTGAAACCCTCCCTGGGCTCCAAGCTCCGCTTGCCCTCTGAGGGTCTGGTACACAAGGAGCAGCCCGAGCAGCAAAAGCAGCTGTCGGCTGGGACCAATGAGTCAGGGGTGGCCCCTCCAGGCTGCATCCAGCGTGGCAAAGAAAATGAAATGCACATACCCCTCTGGGCTACAAGTGTCTCAAATGTAAAATGAGGTCTTTGGACTTGGTGAGCTGCAAGGGACCCTCCGGCCCTGGCAAGGGTTTTGTGGCAGTCTGTCAGCTTTTTCTTCTTTGTCCCAGCACAGTCCTTCCTCCCTCCTAAATGGTGAGGATGCAGATAGGAGTCAGCACAACCTGCCCCTGCTCTGCATCCTAAGATGACATCATGACTGCGAGAACACGTGCTTTGAGTAGAAACTAGGGGCAGCTCTAGTTTCCCACTCTGAAAGCACTTTCATCCCCCACACGTGGATAAAATGCTTTCTGGTGTGTACACTGTGCCAGCGCTGGAGACGCAAACTCAACGACCTGCAGACCTGGCCTCCAGAAGCTCACAGCTCAGGAGAGAGAGACAAAGAAGCCACAGTCTTAACAATGCCATCTTTACTGGGGGATCCCACTCCAAGCCAGGCCCCAAGTCGCTGCCTCCTTCCAAGTCAGCATGAGATGATGATGGGTTTTTGAAGCAGGCATGGAGAGAGGAAGGTATTCACATCCCTGCCAGTTCAATTTGATATCACCATCCTTTTTTCTTTTGCTTTGGGCTTTGGGCTTTTCCCTGGTTTTTTAGGTTTTTATGTGTTTTTTTGGCTCAGAGGAGATTGGGGTTTTTGATACTAAAAAAACTTTTATAACCTTGGCTGGCAGACAATTTCAGGGGGTCAGCAGCCCCAACCCATTTCCTTAGGAGCACTGGTACTGGGACCTCAGCTACAGACAAGAGGGGCACTCCCCTGAGAGCTCTAACAGTTGACCTGTCAGCACCACGAAAACTGGGTGGAAACCTGAGTGACAGTGGCAGAAACTGTCCATCAGTGGAGGCCAATCCCTCCCCCCAGTATGTTCCAAGAGAGTGCCAGCTTCTCCTTTTTTTTCCTTTGCCCTTCTCCTCTTCAGGCAGCTTTCCTCCCAGCCACATGCCAAACCCATGTGTCTGGGTGACAGCTGTAAGTCATGGCAATTGCTACCCCCCCACCCCCGGCTTGCCCTGCTCCTCCTGGGGCCTGGGTAGCACCCCCCACCTTCCTTCCTTTCCATCCACACACACCAGGGAATCATGAAATGAAGGCACAAGAATTATTAAAGTCTAAAACTAGCAGTGTCTCGCAGCCAGGGTGGAGATCCTTTCCGCAAGTTTTAAAGCTGGGGCTAAGCACATGCCCACTCTGAGCAGCCCTCCTCAGCAGAGGCTGCAGTCCCTGTCCCACTCCCCCTCCTAGGCGAGCCAGCCCCTCTCCCTGCCTGGCTCCCCGACCTTTGTAAATATCCCCCTCCCCACTTTGCACCTGAAGACTGATGGGTGTGGTTCTGTCCCCACAATCTCCTGCAGGCGCTTCCACCTCCTGTGCGTTCATAAGGCTAAAGTGATGAGCAGATGGGTTCTCCACCCTCATGTAACTCACGGCCTAGAGGGATGAGACAGACGTTAATCAAATAATCACCCAAATTCCTATTTGCAACTCTTAACAAGTGCTGTGAAGAAAATGCCCAGAGTGACCCAAGAACAGCGAAGGTTCAACTGGAGAAAGAGGCTTTAGAAGAATTCTCATCCTCTCTTTTCCCAGCTGAATTTGACTTCTCAACAACTTTACCAATCGGTTGACCATGGTTTCTTCCCAACTTCCTCCCAAAACGTCAGATAGAGGGGCCTTCCCTGAGTCACCTCCACGTTTCTTCCCAGCCAGAGCAGCCTTTAGGGTCTGAATGATTTACTGGGCTTCCAGTGACCCAAGACCTCCTCAGCCGCCTCGACCCCCAGGCCCGGGCTAAAGTGAAACACAGCGACCTCTGACGACAAGAAAAACGAACAGCCTTGCACACGCGGGAAGGCTGGGCCCCTAGATATAATTTATTCTATTTTATTTGGGGGCCTTCTCGGTCCTACATTTTTTTATCATTTTGTTTTTGAAAAGGTCTGGATGATTTTGAGCCTGATTCCAGAAACGGAAACCTTACCACATGTTACCTGCCCCTGGTGCCTTCCCTGATGGCTTGGGGTCTTGTTTCTAGTCCTTTTTCTCCAAATATGGGGTAGGGGGGAGTGCTCAGAAACCCCTCCAGAGAGTTACGTTCTATTTTGGCATCCAATTTACAGCCTCTACCCCCAACCTCTTTGTTTGTGATGGTAGATTACTTTACAACAGGAAGGCTATGGTCCCAGGGTGGATCTCCGTGGGAATCTGTCCCCAGATAATCCTCATCTGAATCTGTTGGGCAGCCTGCCTGGACCCCAGTCAGCTTACCTCTCAAGATGCACAGAGCTCAGATGACAAAAGGCTGTCCTCACTTCTTTACCCAACCCTCTTTCTCCAGTGACAGGCCTTGAGAAGCACCTCACTGGGCTGACGGGAAAGGGGATAGGCCAGAAAGTTTTATTCCAGGAATTGCTTTGACTTAACAGGAATTGATTCAACAAGTCCCACTTTGGGTGTGCCTTTCTCTGGCTGATTGGGATCCTGGGTGAAGGCTCTTTCAAATGCCACAGGCAAAAAGAACTGGAGTCTGAGGGGTTCTCATTCGCTGTTGGGTTGTGCTGCCAAGTGGGGTCGCTGCTGAACACTGGCCCTGCACAGTTCCCAGTCCTAGGCTAGTTTACTGCAATGAGGGGCCCCTGGTGGCCCCTGAACAGGCTGCAGAGTTCTCCAAGGGAGAGGATGGTCCCACTTCCTCGGTGTGAAGTTTGATCTCAGGTGTGCCACCCTAAGCACACCCTGTGCTCCTGGGCCAAGGGTTGCTTCCACCCCAGCCCCACACACACCCTTTCCCCTAACCCACAGCCTCCCTGAGCCTTGCTTATATTGAGCCTGGGTCACCAGTCTTTTCTCAAGGTAGTATTTTGTGCCTTAGTTGGGCCCACATCTGTCTATCCCAAAAGACTAGAGAACTTTGGATATCAGGAATTAGAGGTTGGAGTCCTTCCCAGAGGGCCTTAGCTCCTATGCAAATAGATCCACCTCCTCACATACTAGTCTTGTTTTGCATTCAGGAAGTTCAGGGCAAGTTGCAGAATGTTCTGTAACACTCTATGCCCATAAAAATGGGTGCCTACTCTCATTATTTCTGCATAGCTAAGGGGGATGTTCAAATGACTTTTTAAAAAGGAAAGATCTGCTTCTCTCACCCTGAAAACTAAAGCCAACTACATTTACATTCCTTCTGTATATTTGATCCATTCTGTCTGCCTGGGGAATATGGTCACTTTCTGGTGACCTTTGATTCTGATATTCCACTATAGAGTTAATTATCTAAGCCTAAACTAAACCTCAACTCTAAAATTGTTTAGCATAGACAATGGGGACCTCCCCACTTGGAGTTGGAAAGGAGAAGAATACTTTAGAGTCACACTATTAAAAACTCAACATGCTTATGCATAAAGAGTACCTGATAGTGTTGAACGTGGCACACAGTATAAATTCTGAAAGAAAGTAATCACATTCTACCCTGGGACCAGAGTCATAAAGTATATCACATTTGGCCCCGTTTGTCACTCTCCCCCAAACTTTTTGAGATGTTTAATTGGCATTAAGAATGCAAACATGCCTAAATATACCAAGCAGCAGCAGCTCCATGTTGCTTTGTAGCAGACCCTCGAAAACTCT
>JAQZBX010094177.1:0-12063 GCA_029593785.1 Cabassous unicinctus | reverse complement strand
TTAGATGACTTGAGAGAACTCATACTCTAAATGTTGTGAATATAGAATATATTTCAACCATTTAGCTAAACATTGAACATGCTAAAGTAATCACACACAGAAGAAACACTGTAATCAATTTGGTGTGGCCTTTACTCATCCTGACTACTTCATCAATCTAAGCAAATTCATCCTGGAGATAATTGATATAAATGTCATCTATGTAGCAAATCCTTTAACATTATGATGATATAGAACATGAGAGAACTCATAATATAAATGTAATGAAATTGGAAGTCTCTTCACCCATAGCTCCAACTGATAGAGAGACTGTTCTTTACCAGATTATGAAACTGTATAAGGGACTTCAATATAATTTATGTTGGAGATGTTATTCATGAAAAAATCACACAAATACTGCATTCATACAGCAACACATATAGGGCAATTGAGAATTCACACTCTACAAATATCAGATGTGTCATAAATGAAGGCATGTGTTCACTGATTACTCATTCCTTAGCATTAATATTATTATTCAGAGGAAACAACAATCTTTACATCAATTTAGGAGAATTTTCACCAGGATTTCAAATCAGGAAATTCATAATGGAAAATAAAATACTTTATAAGACACAATTCAACAGAATCAAGAGTTTTGAACAAGAATTTCTATTGAAATTATGTAGGGTTACAGTGTATAATTTTGAAGTGACATGAGTGTACTGAATTATGAATTTTTAGGAAGTAATATGAAGAGAGATTAATTCAACAGATTAGTTTTTTCATATAAAGAAGCAAAATTATTGCCACTGAAAATCTAATATGTTCGGCCACATTCTAGTTTTATTTTTATGCATTTCTAAACACAAAGATTTGAATCAAATAGAAGACAACTGTTGACAAACACTTAGAAGAGAAAATTATTATTCTTAACTATTTTCTTGGTACTATAATATATATGTTCATGACATGGATGAAAACAAACCTAGATAAATAAACACACTTTAGAAGAAGAGTGTCCAGTGTTCTGTGGTCCAGAATTCTGATTCTAAACTATTTTGAAATAATTGTCCTTCAATTTTACCTAAACGTACATTCTTTAGGTAAAGAATCTAACTTATTCTCTAGATTGTGGTAGGTGTTTAATAAACAACAGTCCTAAAAAACCATTTAGAATTCTGAGGGGAGGTGCTATTATGATTACTGCAATTTATAGAGGTAAAGGGAAACTTGAGTACATTCTCCTGATAAGAAATGTTGTCATTAAAAGAAATAATAATTTTTGACCATAGAGATAATACAGAAAACTCCTATGAAATTTTGCAGGCCTAAATGATGGAGGAAGGAATAATTAACCAAACACTGTATATGTGGTTTATATAGTGGCAACAAAGACGGAGGTAGAAATGATGAGGAGTGTAAAATAAACTGACCAGTTCTGAATATTGAGCTTATATCTTAATATCTTTAAATCTCATTTTCCTCGTTAGTACATTTTAGAATATGTTACATAATTCAAAAATATAATCAAAAGTACAAGATTTAATATGAAATATCCTTTTCATACATGGTTCATGCCACACTGGTTATTTTCCTGTTCCTTTTTTTCTTCTTTGAGCAAAGTGTTTAGCAAATACTGAAATTGTCTACACATGTAAACCAACTCAAATGAAGAAATAAACAAAAACCTGAAGAACACAACACAGATTTTAAAAAGGTGACCATGTACACTTCAATTTTTATAATTAATGAGAAAATTTTTTTCTGATGCTAAACTGCCTATTTAAGGTAGTTCTTAACAGTAATTCTTAACCTGATTTTTCTTTCATTAAAAAATATAGTGAAAGGATTCATTTATATCTTTCATAGATTGCTTGCCCTTTTGTGTGTGCTATATAGCACATGTAATAGATGCCACTAAAGTTAAAGTTTCCACCCTAACCTCAAATTGTCTTCTACTGTTATCAGAATATACCATGTTATAAACTTACATTAGATGACACAGATGAATCTTTTTTTTTTTCGTTTACGATGCCAGGTTGTCTGAAAGGCAGTAAAATCTTCTTTGTTGTTGATGAACATCAAAGGGGCTATTCCTTGGTAAGAATATGGAAGAAAACACATAAGAACCAGAATGAGACTCAATGAAATTCACTGCCAACAATTAAAATTTCATTACTTTAACTCTACTCTTTTCAACTAGAGTTCCTTTTGTAAATCTATGCAATTAAAATTATAGCGTGCTAAAACATTTTTATTTTAATCAATTTATCTTATGCTGCAAGAAAATTAAATTAGATGAAGAAAGTGTAAATCGAATATAACCAAGCTAAAACATGGTTAGGTGGGCTTTCTCCAAACTATGGTGGCATGTGTAATTCACTGATCATCAATTCTGAGTTGACATCATGTTTAGTTTTAAGTTGTGAAAGGAAGAATTCCCCTGAGATACTCACTCCAGTAATTCTTCTCCAATATCCAAACCAGGAGAAAAAGTAGAGAAATATAAATCACTAATTTAAGCACACATATGTCAATTTTCAAAATATTAGGCTATCAGAATATCTTGTAACTTTCTACAGATTTTCAGATGGAGTTTCCTCTATATATCCCATAAACCCATTAAGGGTTCAAGAAGAAGAGGATCTTCATTCCACAGAAATTAAGTTGGGACTTTTTAATTCAGATTTAACATCTTCCCATTAGCTCCGAATAAAAGCAATCTGAAAGGATTTTGAAACTCTTGAAAAAGCTAACACTAGTATTTAAGTCCTAGGTGTCATCTGTTTTATGCCTATGCCTGAAGAAAATTTGATTGGAAGAACAGAAGTTCAACATATGTGACAATGCAAAAATTAGTAGGTTTGAAAGCTCTTAGAAAATATATAACCTGAAGCAATCTAATTATATCCTGGCCAAATGTTCCTAAACCATCGTCCATGGTAATGTCCTTTGTGCCTCTGGGCATTTAGTTTACAACTTTGACTTGATCTGGCTCAGTTTCTCTGGTGGCCCCAAAATGCTATCATCAGACACGTAGTACAGGAAACTCTGATGGCTCTGTGCTTGTCTAACTTTTTGAAGAATAGGAATTAACATGACATAGCCTGGAGTGGTATCAGGTTAGCTGCCAGGAAAAGCAGAGATGAGGAATAACAAACAGCACCAAAGATAGGCAATGCACTCCAAATATTGACCATTATCAAGAGTAACCTAGATGAGAAGAAGAAGATAGATCAATAAAATCAGTGCCCTGCAAGATCATGAATGAGAATAGGTTAAGGATTTTTGTTGCCGGGAACTAACATCACTGGAAGAGATGGTTGAGGAAAGGGAGATAAGAGAAAATAAAAGAAAATAAGAGTAAACATTTTTACCTTATGCATTTCAGACGTGAAAAAGATATATTATTAAGTGAGAACATAATTAAAATGTCAGAAGCTTTTCCCTGTTTACCACGAGGTTCTTTCTCCTATGTCATTGCATGGGCACAGGTTGTAGAGGCTCAGTCCTTAAAAGCACATGCTGAAGCTCAGTTGGTCTTTCCCTCTCTTCCATTCACAAATCCATGTATTAAAATTTTCCTCAGACATTTAAAATTTCAGGAAATCAATATTTTACAATAACTTAATCTGGATCACATCAACTTTCTTAGAAAAAATAATTAAAATAATAACAATTCATGTAGAGAATATTGGGCAATTTTAGTTCATCATGTCACTTACCCTCACAATAATGCATATTATAAATTAAGAACTATACACTCTTTTATTCAGATAAGGACAGTGAAGATTCTAGAAGTCAAAAGCCAGCTCAAATAATTAGTGAGCAGCAAATCAAGACCCTGTGAATTTATTTAAGTGAAAGAAGTGGGTAATTCTAAGTTCAGTTCTTGTTTCCAGGCTTTAAAAATTAAGGAAACCTGAGCTAATGAAGGATTCTGTCACTTGAGAATGAATGATCTAAAAGCCCAGGGTTTGATCTTTAACTTCACCCTAATGTCTGTGGCTGATCATTCTTCCCTCAAGCTCACATGCCTTAATACACAGAAGGAAGTAGCTTGTCATAGTATCCTCTGCTGCTCCCATGGAAACACACATCTAGATACTCATTACAGACAGGTTCCTCATTTGCAATGTGGAATATTACCAATTAAAACCTGAATATATGTCTGGTCATTGCAACTTGTTTTGTTGTAAAAGTTTTAATTTTATGATGTATAATCTATCATCTATCTATCTATCTATCTATGCATCCATCATCTATCTATACCTAAATTATATGTATTTCATAATATTCAAAAAAGCATGCTTTTGGAATCATCTTTAAAGGCTTTTTGCATAATCCAAGGTCAGAAAAATTTTCTCCCGTATTATTCTAAGCACTTTGTACTTCTAATTTTTTATTTTGTTCTAAAATTTACTTTGAAATAATTTTGTATGATGTGTAAGGTATAACACAGGCTTTATATTTTATGGTACATATGGATATCCAAGTGTTCAATCACTGTTAAATGAAAGGACTATCCTTGCTCCACTGAATTGCCAAGAGAAATTTGCTGAGATTTATTTGATCACACATGTACATGTCTACTACTATACTTTCTGCTTTCTTTCTTTAAGTGCTTGTCTATCTTTATGAAAACACTATACTTTGTTTTGATAACTGTAGCTTTATAATATACCTTGATACCATATAGTGTAAGTTATCCAAATTTGTTCTTTTTACAATGTCTGGGAACTTCCTTACATCCATTTTATTTACATGTAAATATTTAAATAAGTTACTAAGTTTATCATTTTTCCCAGTTTAGAAATTTTGGGGGATTGCATTGACATAGAGATTAATATAAGAACAATTGAAATCTTAATAATGTTGAGGCATCCAACCATGAACAAAATATTTCTTTAATTTAATTAAGGATTTTCCATTCTCTCAACGTAAGTATAGTTGGCAATGCCCATGTCTTGCAACCTTATATGTCACAGTTATCCACAAGTATTTAATATTTTGATGCTATTTTAAATGACTGTTTTGGTTGAATTCTATTCTCCTCAAATTTATGTTCAACTCCTTATCCCTCTTCCAGTGAATGTGACCTTTTTTGGAAATAGGGTCTTTGAAGATGCAATTAGTGAAGATGAGATGAATGTGGGTTAGACCAGGCTGTAACAGAATGTGACATTCTTATAAAGGGGAAATTTGAACACAGAATCTGAATTGGCGAAGAATGCTCTGTGAAGATGGAGGCAGAGATTGGTATGATGAGTGTATAACTCAAAATTCAACAAAGATTTCCTGGAACCCCCAGAAGTTAGAGGATTCATGGAAGTATTCTCATTACAAATTTTTGAGGGAGCATGGCCCCAATGACAAATTGTGTTTGACTTCTAGTCTCCACCATGTTAGACAATATATTTCTGCTCTTTTAGGCAGCCTAATTTGTAGTTCTTTAGGGTAGCCCTAAGAAATTAAAAGTGATCTTCTAAAAATTCAATTACTGATTATTACTAGTAAAAAATTAAAATTGATTTTTGTATATTGAAATTATCCTAAAACCATGCTAAACTCCCTAATATAAAAAAGGCACCCATATTTGATAAGAAGAAGTGAGTTTGTGTTTACAGATGATATGATAACCTATGCAGAAAATCTGGAGGAATGTCTAGAAGCTGTTATAAGTTTTAATAATTATGAGAGAAATGTTATTCTAATAGAATTAGATCTGGAAGTGTTTGTATATAATTGGTTTTATTTATTCTTTAATATTTACTGTAAAGCAATATTTAAGTGCTCTAGATATTAGGTTTCATGCTGGGAAGATTTAAGACAAAAAAATTCTATCTTTTTGAAAGAAATAGGGCCAATGAGATTATCCTTTTTCTTTTCTTGAACTTTGTTATCCTATATCATTCAAGGTATGTTTTCCACTCTATTTAAATTGTTGAATCTTCCAGACTTGATAAATTCAGAATTTTTCCTTAGTATCATTTAAAAATCAATGGGCCTATAGATTTATCACCACTAAGGTTAAAAAATAAGGGGAAGTGGATGTGGCTCAAGTAGTCTGTGCCCACCTACCACATGGGACGTCCTGGGTTTGTTTCCGGGTGCTTCCTAAAGAAGATGAGCAAGACAGTGAGCTGGTGTGACAGACTGGTAGGACAAGCTGATGCAACAAGATGACATAATGAGATGATGCAACAAGAAATAAATCTTTAAAAATTAAGGAAGTGTGTTAACTAATGTTATAAGTATCCTAAGTGTCAGGATTTAGGTAAATAAAAGCGAAATCAATAAAATTGATTTAAAAAATTTATATGGCTATGAATCATTAATTTATTTTTCCAATAATTGATACTGTATATTGCTAATGTAATGAGATATGTGTATAACTTTTTTAAACAAATCAATTATACTGATATATATTATTAAAGCATACATTCATCCAAAGTGTACAATCAATGGTATTGGGTATAATCACATAGGTGTGCATTTGTCACTTCAATCATTATTAGAACATTTTTGTTATTTTGATAATAATAATAAACTGAAAACAGACAAAGAAGAAAATTCCTCAATTCTCAATCTCTGTATGCTTCCCCCACTGTATATAGTTGGTGTTTCTCACTACTCAATCTAAAGTGTATAATCAATGGCTTTTAGTATAATCACAGTATTTTGTATATTCATCCTCTCAAAAATTTTAGAACAATTTTATTACTCCAAAAAAGAAAGACTCTACATCCTTTCACATTCCTTCCTCAAATCTACATAACCACTAATCTCATTTCTTCTTTATAAATTGATTTATATTTACATTTCAGATAAATGGAATCATACAATATGAAGTACTCTGTGTCTGGCCTAGTTCACTTAGTATGATGTGTGTTTGTTTGTTTGTTTTGCCTGATATTAACATTTTTCAGTATTAACTAGATTTAAAGAAAAATAGACTTACTTTTAAAGAAAAATAGACTTTTCTTTAACTAGCTTTAAAGAAAAGCATTTGTACCCATGTTCATATTTCATATAATATATTTATATTTTACATAGTGTATTAGTTCAAAATAGGGCTATCATATAGTATTTGTTCTTTTGTGTCTGGTTTGCCTTACTCAACATGATATCCTCCAGGTTTATCCATGTTGTCACATGATTCACAACTTTTTTCTTCTTACCCCTGCATAATATTCCATCATGTGTATACTACACAATTTCTTTAGCCATTCATCAGTTGGTGGACATCTGGGTTGTTTCCAAGTTTGACTATCATGAATAATGCTGCTATGAACATCGGGGTGTAGATATCTATTCATGTCACTGCTCTCAGTTATTCGGGGTATATACCTAGCAATGGTATTGCTGGGACCCATGGCAAGTCTATATTCAACTTCCTTAGGAATTGCCAAACTGTCCTCCACAGGGGCTGTACCATTCTACATTCCCACCAACAGTGAATAAGCATTCCTATCATTCCACATCCTCTCCAACATCTAGTTTTCTGAATTTTAATAGCTGCCAAATAGTTGCAAAATGATACCTCATTGTGATTTTGATTTACATTTCCCTAATCACTAGTGATGTTGCACATTTTTTCATGTGTTCCTTTGACATTTTGTATTTCTTCTTTGAACAGTTGTCTTTTGCCCATTTTTTGAATGGATACTTTGTCTTTTTATTGTTGAGTTGTATGATAAAAATCATGGATACTAAACACTTATCAGATATCTGATTGCCAAATATTTTTTCCTATTGAGTCAGCTACCTTTTCACCCTTTTGACAAAGTCCTTTGAGTTACAAAAGTGATGATTTTGAGGAGGTCCCATTTATCTAGGTTTTTTTTGTTGTTGTTGTTGCTCATGTTTTGGATGTAAGTTTCAAGAAATTACTGCCTACCACAAGATCTAGAAAATGTTTCCTATATTTTCTTTTAGGAGTCTTTTGGTTGTTGATTTTATATTTAAGTCCTTGATCCATTTTGAGTTAATTTTTGTATAAGGTGTGAGATAGGGGTCTTCTTTCTTTCTTTTGGATAGGGCTATACAGTTCTCCCAGCACCATTTGTTGAATAGACTGTTCTGGCCCAGTTGGGTGGGCTTAATAACCCTGGCAAAAATCACTTGACTATATATGTGAGGTTCAATTTCTGAGTTCTTGATTTGGTTCCATTGATCAATCTGTCTGTCCTAATGCCAGTACCGTGCTGTTTTTTCCACTATACCTAAGCAGTATGCTTTAAAGTCAGTAAGTGAGAGTCCTCCAACTTGGTTCTTTTTTTAAAGATATTTTTGACTATTTGGGGCCCCTTACCCTTCCAAATAAATTTGATTATTGTCCTTTTGATTTCTGCCAAAAAGGCTGTTGGGATTTTTGGGGAGGAATTGCATTGAATCTGTAAATCAGTTTGGGTAGAATTGACATCTTAATGTTATTTAGTCTTCCAATGCATGAACAAGGAATTTGTTCCATTTATTTAAGTCTTCTTTGGTTTCTTTTAGCAATGTTCTTTAGTTTTCTGATTACAGGTAATTTATGTCCTTGGTTAAGCTTATTCCTAAATATTTTATTGTTTTAGTCGATATTATAAATAGAGGTGTTTTTGTTTTCTGATTTGGTCCTCCGATTGCACATCAGTAGTGTAAAGAAATGTTATTGATATTTTGCATATTAACCTTGTATCCTGCCTCTTTGCTGAACTCATCTTTATTTTAGCAGCTTTCTTGTGGATTTATCAAGATTTTCTAGATATAAAATCATGTCATCAGTGAATAGCGAAAGTTTTAATTCTTGCTTGTCTCTTTGGAGGCCTTCATAAATAAATCTAACTTAAATACTCTAGCTAGAACTTCTAGGACAACATTCAATAATCATGGTAAAAGTGGGCATCCTTAATTTTTTCTTGTCTCAGCAGGAAAGATTTCAGTCTTTCACCATTGAGTACAATGCTAGCTGTGGGTTTTTGATATATGCTCTTTATCATATTAAGAAAGCTTCTTCTATTCCTATCTATTGGAGTGATTTTTTATCAAGAAACTGTGCTGTATTTTGTCATATGCCTTTTCTGCATAAATCAAAAGGATCATGTGATTTTTCTTCTTCAATTTATCAATGTGGTTTTGACACTAATTGATTTTCTTGTGTTGTACCACCCTTGCAAACGTGGGATGAAGACCACTTAATCATATTGCATAATTCTTTTAATGTGCTTTTGGATTCTATTTGCAAGTACTTTATTGAGGATTTTTCCATCTACATTCATTAGAGATATTGGTCTGTAATTTTCTTTCTTTCTTTCTTTTTTTTTTGTGGTATCTTTATCTGGCTTTGGTATTAGTGTAATGTTGGCATCATAGAATGAGTTTGGTAGCATTCTTTCCTGTTAATTTTTTTGGACCAGCTAGAACAAGATCAGTCTTAGTTCATCACTCAAATATTGGTAGAATTCACCTGTGAAACCATATGTTCCTGGGATTTTCATCTTTCAGATGTTTTTGATAACTATTTCAATCTCTCCACTTGTGATTGATTGTTGAATTCTTCTATTTCTTCTAAAGTCAGTGTAGGTGGTTCATGTGTTTCTAGGAATTTGTCCATCTCATCTACCTTTTCTAGTTTTTTGGTATACAATTCTTCATAGTGGCCTCTTATGATTTCTCTTATTTCTTTGGGGTCAGTGGTAATTTTCCTCCCCTTATTTCTGATTTATTTGTGTGTTTTCTCCTTTTTTCTTTGTCTGTCTAGCTCAGGGTTTATCGATTTTTTTTATCTTCTCAAAGAACCAACTTTTGATTTTGTTGATTCACTCTCTTGGTTTTTTCTTTTGTTCTTGATTTCATATATTTCTGCTCTGATCTTTATTATTTCTTTCCTTTGGCTTGGTTTGGGATTAGGTTGCTCCCATTTTTCTAGTTTTTACAGGTGTGCAGTTAGATCACGTATTTTAGCTCTTTCTTCTTTTTCAATGTAAGCATTGAAGACTATAAATGTCCTTCTCAGCACTTCCTCTGTGGTGTCCCATAGATTTTTATATGTTGTGTTCTCATTTTCATTCATCTCAAGATATTTGATGAATTCTCTTGCAGTTTCTATTTGACCCACTGATTGTTTAAAAGTGTGTGGTTTAATATACATATATTTAGGAATTTTCTTTTTCTGTCCATTATTAATTTTCAGCTTCATTCCATTATGATCAGAGAAAGTATTTTGTATAATTTCAATCTTTTTAAATTTATTGACACTTGTCTTGTAACCCAAATGTGGTATATCTTGGAGAAGGATCCAAGAGCACTTGAAAAGAATGTATATACTGCTGCTTTGTGGTGCAATGCTCTATAGATATGTTAGGTCTAGTTTATTTATCATATTATTCAAGGTCTCTGTTTCATTAATTAGCCTCTGTCCAGATGTTCTATCCAAATACTGAGAGTGGTGTATTGAAGTCTCCCAAAAATTATTTTAGAGACATCTATTCCTCCCTTCAGCTTTGCCAGTGTGTGCCCCATGTAGCTTGAGGTACTGTTGTTAGGTGCATAAATATTTAGAATAGGCATTTCTTCTTGTTGAATTGCCCCTTTTATTAATATATAATGACTTCTTCATCCTTTATAACAGTTTTGCATTTAAATTTTATTTTTTCCAAAATTAATATCACTACTCCAGCTCTTTTTGTTTACTCTTTGCATGGAATATCTTTTTCCAACTTTTCACTTTTAACCTGGTTGTGTCTTTACATCTGAGGTGAGTCTCTTGTAGACAACATACATATGGCTCATATTTTTTGTCTATTCTATCAGTCTGTGTCTTTTGCTTAGGGATTTCAAACCATTAACATTCAATATTATGACTGTAAAGGCATTGCTTACTTCATTCATTTTGACCTTTGACTTTCTGTTTTCACATCATACTATTGTCTTTTTTACCATTTCGAATGATCTTCATTCCTACATTCTTCTCCATGTCTCTTGCCCTTGTTTTTTTCCTTTCATGTTCTACAACTCCCTTTAGTATCTCTTGTAATTCTGGTCTTTGGGTAACATTTTCTATCAGTTTTCATTTGTCTGTGAAGACTTTGAACTTCTTTCTTGAAGCACAGTTTTGCTGGATATAGAATTCTTGGCAAGCAATTTTTCTCTTTCAATAATTTAAATTCGTCATACCACTTTCTTCTCTCCTCCATGGTTTCTAATGAGAGTTCGGCACCTAATCTTATTGAGTTTCCCTTGTATGTTATGCTTTGCTTTTCACTTGCTGCTTTCAAAGTCTTCTCTTTATCTGATATTTGTCATTCTGATCAATAGGTATCTCACGGTAGGTCTATTTGTGTTTATTCTATTTGGGGTGCATTGTCCTTCTTGGATATTGATATTTATGTCTTTCATAAGAGTAGGGAAGTTATCAGTCATTATTTCCTCAAATATTCTTTCTGCCCCTTTTCCATATTCTTCTGGGATACCGATAATGCATGTTTTTGCGGTTTGCATTTTCATTCAATTTCCTAAGACCCTGTTCCATTTTTTCCACTATCTTCTCTTTCTATTCTCCTGTTTTGTCCAGCTCAGATATTCAATCTTTGAAATAACTAATTCTGTGTTCGAGCAATTCAAATCTGCTCTTATGGGCTTCTAAAGTATTTTTAATCGTATCCATCCTGTCTTTCATTACCATAAGGACTGCTACTTTTCAATGCAGACTTTCAAACTGTTCTTTATGCTCACCCAGTGCCTTCTTAATATCCTTTATTTATTTAGTTATACTTTCTTTCAATTATTTAAATTAATTTAGGAGCATTTTGTGATTATTATTGATTAATTGTCTTAAATCCTGAATCTCTTCAGGGTATTTGGTTTGTTCCTTTGGCTGGGCTTTCTCTTCCTGTTTCTTAGTATGGTTTGTAATTTTTTGCTGATGTCTAGGCATCTGATATGTTGGTGAATTTACTCTGATGACCAACTGCCCTCTCTTGTAGGTTTTTATTTTTTCACAGCTCTTCTTTGATTCTTGGTTCAACTTATCCTGTTTTTAAAATTGCCTAGCTTAAGTTATCAACGTGATGCCAGGGACTCCCTAATGCGGTGCAG
>JAQZBX010094176.1:0-12058 GCA_029593785.1 Cabassous unicinctus | reverse complement strand
AGTGATTTCCCATTCTCTGTCTATATTGATTTTGTATCCCAAGCTATCTCTTTTCCTTCCTTCATCTTTCTGCCTTCTGCTTTCTGTTGTGGTTCTTACATACCACGTTTTTTCATTAGCCCACAACTTAAGGGTGTCAATTTCTATTCTATATATTCTGTTTTCTTCTTTTTTTATTAATATTAACTTTTTCCTTTCAGCCCTTTCTTTACTCTTTCTCTCCCTCCTCATCATTCTAGCCTTCTAAATCATTATATATATATTCCTCTATTTGGTTTCCCAGTCCATTGTAGGTATTCCACTTTTTCCCCTATTACTCTACACTGCCTACATGAGCTAAATATTTGTTTCACTAAGTCTTATGTGGCCCCTCTTCTAACTTTCATCAATATTACTATTATCCTTCTTCCTTACTCACATCTTTCGATTCCTCTGGCCCTAATCTTTTGCCTTCAAGGGAACATAGAAAGAAGCAAGGAAATAAAATAAGAAAAAGTGTCAAAGAGAAAACTTAACACACACACAGAACAACCAGCTAAATAAAACTCTAGAGCAAAGAGAGAAGCTAATCAACCAAATAAACCCATTAAGATAAAATGATGACTAGAGAGCAACAAAAAATTACAAACCACACTGAGAAACAGGAAGACATGGACCAGTCCAATGAACAAACTAAAAACCAGGAAGAGATGCAGAACATCGAACAACTAATCAAAGCTTTCCAAACAAATATCATGGACCAACTTAATGAAGTGAAGGAAGAGATTAAGGATATTAAAAAGACACTGGGAGAACATACTAAAGAAATTGTAAACATACATTAAAAAGATAACGGATATGATGGTGATCAATGGCACAATCCAAGAAATCAAAAAGACGCTGGATTCACATAACAGCAGATTTGAACAGGCAGAAGAAAGAATTAGTGATGTGGAAGACAATACATCTGAAATCAAACAGATAGTAGAAAAGATAGACAAAAAGATAGAAAAAATCCAGCAGGGACTCAGGGATTTAACCGACAACACAAAACACACAAACATATGCATTATGGGCATCCCAGAAGGAGAAGAGAAGGGAAAGGAAACAGAAGGAGTGTTAAAGAAAATAATGGCTGAAAACTTCCCAACCCTATTGACAGAGATGGATGTGCAGATCCAGGAAGCACAGCACACCCCAAACAGTATAAATCTCAACAGGCCAACTCCAAGACATATACTTGTCAAAATGTCCAATGCTCAAGACAAAGAGAAAATACTCAAGGCAGCAAGAGAAAAGAGAACCATCACATACACAGGAAGCACAATAAGATTAAATGCTGATTTCTCATCTGAAACCATGGAGACAAGAAGACAGTGGTATGACATAGTCAAAGTGCTATATCCAGCAAAACTGGCATTCAAAAATGTTGGAGAGTTCAAAATATTCACAGATAAACAGAAATTAAGAGAGTATGCCAATAAGAAACCTGCACTTCAAGAAATACTAAAGGAAGTTCTACAAGTTGAAAGGAAAAAACAAGGGAGAGAGAGTTGGAGGAGAGTTTAAAAATGACTAAAAAGACAAAAACAGAAAAACAACATATTACATATATTAACCCAAAGAAAATATGGCTGAAGTAAGACATTTGTTGTGAGTAATAACACTGAATGTAAATGGATTAAATTCACCACTCAAGAGACATAGATTGGCAGAATGGATAAGGAAATATGATCCATCTATATGCTGTCTACAAGAAACCCACCTTCGACCCAGGGATTCAAGGAGGCTGAAAGTGAATGGCTGGAAAACAATTTTATAAGCTAACAATAGCCAAAAAAGGGCAGGAGTAGCTATTCTAATATCAGACAAAATAGACTTTAAATGCAAAACTATTGTAAGAGACAAAGATGGACACTATATATATTAGTAAAAGGGGTAATCTCTCAACAAGAGAGAACAATCATAAACATTTATGCACCTAATCGGGGTGCCTCAAAATACATGAGGCAAACTCTGGAAAAACTAAGTGGAGAAATAAATGCCTCTACAATTATAGTGGGGACCTTAATACACCATTATCATCATTAGACAGAACATCTAGACAGAGAATCAATAAAGAAACAAAGACTCTGAACAATACATTAGAGGACCTGGACTTAATAGACATATACAGAACACTACACCCAAATACAGCAGGATTTATATTCTTCTCGAGTGCACATGGATCATACTTCAAGATAGACCACATGCTAGGCCACAGAACAACTCTCAATGAATTCAGAAAGATTGAGATTATACAAAGTAATTTCTCTGAGCACAATGGAATGAAATTGGAAATCACTAAGGGCCAGAGAAACACATTAGGCACAAAGATATGGAAGTTAAACAACACACTCTTAAACAGTGGGTCAAGGAGGAAATCTTAAAAGAAATCAGTAACTACCTTGAAACTAAAGAAAATGACAACACAACATATCAAAACCTATGGGATGCAGCAAAGCTGTACTGAGAGGGAAATTCATAGCCATAAATGCATATATCAAAAAAGAAGAAAGAGTTAAAATTGAAGACCTAACTGTGCACCTGGAGGAACTGGAAAAACAACAACAAACTAACCCCAAAGGAAGTAGAAAGAAATAAATAACAATGATTAGAGCAGAACTAAATGAAATAGAAAATAAGAAAGCATAAGAAAAAATAAACAAAACCAAAAGCTGGTTCTTTGAGAAGATCAATAAAATTGACAAACCCTTAGCCAGACTAACAAAGAAAAAGAGAGAACAGATGCAAATATGCAAAATAAGGAATGAGCAAGGGGATATCACTACTGACCCCAAAGAAATAAAGAGTATCATAAGAGGATACTTTGAAAAATTATATGCCAACAAGAATGATAATTTAGAGGAAATGGACAAGTTTCTAGAAACTCACTGTAACCATTGGCCAATTTAATGTAATTATGAATTCCAAAAATATAATTGGATTATGCCTATAAACTGATCTGTTAATCTGGGCATGATTAAGTTATGATTAGGGCATTGAGCCCCACCCCTTGGTGGGTGGGGAATCGAATATAAAAGGCAAGGCAAAGAACAGAGTTGAAGCAGTCTTTGAGAAGCACCTTTGATGTTGGAAAGAAGGCCCCAGGAGAAGAGAAGTGAACCATTCACCTGATCACCTACAGCTGATCTTGTGGAGGAAACAGGAGCCATGCCTGGAGAGAAACGCAGCCCCAGGAAGAGAGGAACCCAAGAAGCCTGAACCCTGGGCAAATGTCGGCAGCTGTCTTGCTCCAACACATGACAATGGACTTTGGTGAGGGAAGAAACTTATGCTTTATGGCCCGGTAACTGTGGACTTCTACCCCAAATAAATACCCTTTATAAAGACCAACCCATTTTTGGTATTTCACATTAGCACCCCTTTGGCTGACTAAAACACTCACAAACAGCCTACATTGATGAAAGAAGAAATTGATGAACTCAACAGTCCAATTACAAGTAAATAGATAGACTCAGTCATCAAAAACCTCCCAACTAAGAAGAGCCCAGTACCAGATGGCTTCACAGCTGAATTCTACCAAACATTCCAGAAAGAGCTAACACCAATTCTGCTTAAGCTCTTCCAAAAAATAGAAGTAGAAGGAATATTGCCTAACTCATTCTACAATGCCAACATTACCCTAATAACAAAACCAAAGATACCACTAGAAAGGAAAATTACAGACCAATTTCTCTAATGAACCTAGATGCTAAAATCCTCAATGAAATACTTGCTAATCACATTCAACAACATATCAAAAGGATTATACACCATTACCAAGTGGGTTTCATCCTTGGTATGCAAGGATGGTTCAATATAAGAAAACCAATCAATGTAATACACCACATAAATAGATTGAAAGAAAAAAATCACATGATCATCTTTATAGATGCAGAAAAAGCATTCGACAAAATACAGCACTCTTTCCTGATAAAAACACTGCAAAAGATAGGAATAGAAGGAAACTTTCTGAATATGATAAAGGGTATATATGAAAAACCCAAAGCTAACATCATCTTTAATGGTGAAATCCTAAAAACCTTCCCTCTGAGATTGGGAACAAGACAAGGATGCCCACTATCACCACTCCTATTTAACATTGTCTTAGAAGTACTTGCTTGAGCACTGAGGCAAGAAAAAGATATAAAAGGCATCCAAATTGGAAAAGAAGAAGTAAAAATTTCATTATTTGTAGATGACATGATCCTATACGTAGAAAGCCCTGAGAAATCTACAACAAAGCTTCTAGAACTTATAAAGGAGTTCAGTAATGTCGCAGGCAATAAGATCAATGCTCATAAATCAGTAGCATTTCTGTACACCAATAACGAGCAATCTGAGGAGGAAATCAAGAAAAAAATACCATTTACAATAGTAACTAAAATAATCAAATACTTAGGAGTAAATTTAACTAAAGATGCAAAGGACTTATATACAGAAAACTACACAACACTGTTGAAGGAAATCAAAGAAGACTTAAATAAATGGAAGAATATTCCCTGTTCATGGATAGAAAGGCTATACATCATCAAGATATGTATCCTACCCAAACGAATCTACAGATTTAATGCAATCCCAATAAAAATCAACCCTGTATTTTTTAAGGAATGGGAAAAACTAACTACAAATATATTTGGAAAGGTAAGAGGCCCCGAATTGCCAAAGACATATTGAAAAAGAAAAATGAAGTTGGCGGTATCACATTACCTGACTTTAAAACATACTATAAAGCTACAGTGCTCAAAACTGCATGGTATTGGCACAAGGATAGACATACTGACTAATGGAACCGAATTGAGAGTTCTGATATAGATCCTCGCATACACAGTCACCTGATATTTGACAAGGCCACCAAGCCCGCTCAGTTGGGAGAGAATGGCCTCTTTAACAAGTGGTACTTCGAGAACGGGATATCCATATCCAAAAGAATGAGAGAGGAATACCATCTCACACCTTATACAAAAATCAACTCAAGATGGATCAAAGATCTAAATATAAGAGCCAAAACCATAAAGACCTTGGAAGGTAAGGTAGGGAAGCATCTACAGGACCTTGTAATAGGAAATGGTTTCATGAACTTCACACCCAAAACACGAGCAGCAAGAGAAAAAATAGATAAATGGGATCTCCTCAAAACTTCTGCACCTCAAAGGACATTATTAAGAAAATAAAAAGGCAGCCTACCCAATGGGAGAAAATATTTGGCAACCATATATCTGATAGAAGCCTAATATCCTGCGTATATAAAGAAATCCTACACTTTGAAAATAAAAAGACAAACAACCCATTTAAAAAATGGGCAAATGACCTGAAAAGACACTTCTCCAAGGAAGAAATACAAATGGCTAAAAAGCACATGAAAAAATGCTTGATATCGCTAGCTATTAGGGAAATGCAAACCAAAACTACAATGAGATGCAATCTTACACCCATCAGAATGGCAGCTATTAAAAAAACAGCAGACTATAAGTGTTGGAGAGGATGTGGAGGAATAGGAACCCTCATCCACTGCTGGTGGGATTGTGGAATGGTCCAGCCACTGTGGAGGACAGGTTGGTAGTTCCTCAGAAAACTAACAATAGATCTTCCGTATGATCCAGCAATTCCACTGCTGGGTATATACCCAGAAGAATTGAAAGCAAAGACACAAACAGATATGTGCACACCAATGTTCATAGCAGCATTGTTCACAATTGCCAAAAGTTGGAATCAGCCATGGTGCCCATCAACAAATGAATGGATAAACAAAATGTGGTACATACATAGAATGGAATATTACTCAGCTGTAGAAGGAATAAAGTGCTAACACACGGAATAACATGGATGAATCTTGAAGACCTTATGTTGAGTGAAGCAAGCCAGGCATTGAAGGTTGAACAGTATATGACCTCACTGATTTAAATTGAGGAAAGTGAGCAGTCTCTGAGAACGATTGTCTGAAAGATAGGTTAACAAGGGAGAGATAGAGAAGGGAAGGTTGAGAGCTATCACCCATATGAGACATAATCTATGGTAAAGTGATAGAGTATACTTGCATATTGAAGGATAGGACAGGTGGGTAGTGATATTACTGGGTTTGGTGGTGCAGGGTTGACAGGTGGGTAGATTAGGAAGGGCAGGTTAGAATACCCAGGATACTGGGGGAAGAGATGGGAGGGGGACTAGGTGAACTTGGGATTTGTGGGTATAATGTTGAAAGTGCAGGAGTGGGAATGCTCTTATGGCAGTATGACAAGATAGTGTCACTGATTTAGGGTGTAGATTGGGGGGGCATTCAGGACGGGGCACATCTGGAGTAGGCTTCTGGGGAGTGTCTGAGTGTTTATCCTGTCATAATGTGTTGAGTCAGAGAGTGGAGACTCACATGGTGAGTGGGAAGGATATGGACCCCCATCTTTGGGAGGACCGATTCGCCCAGAAACAGACAGGTGAGTGTCTCTTAGGCACAAGGGTGGATCTAATAGGAGAGGATAATCAGCATGTCAAGTCCTCTTCTTGCATGTAACTACGAATCTTGTCATCCAATGAGTCAAGACAGGGGAGTGTCATGTGCCCTAGGGGGATGGGGAGGAAGGAACAGAAAATATCAAACAGGGAGTATTTAGTGGTCATGGGAAATGTTTTTCATTACCTTACAGTAATGGACACAGGACATGGTAAATATCATCAAAAATTATTAAACTGTACCATCTAAATTGTAAACTATACTGTAAACCATTGACAATGTTTAGTACTATGTTTCACTATCTGTATAACAGTTATAACAATACTACCATCCACATAAAAAAGGTTTTAATATTGGGTGAGGAAACGGGAAGGAGGTTGGGTATATGAGAGTCTCTAGTATTCTGTGTATGACTTTGCTGTGACCTAAAACTTCTTTGAAAATTAAATGAAGATTCAGGAGACACTGGGGAGTGAGAGGGGGCAGGTGCCACAGTACAGACTGGGCACCCGATAATGCTGTGATAAAAGGAAAAATGTTAAAAAAAATTTTTTTTTTAATTTTTTTGTTTTTTCCCTTTTTTTGAATATCCCAATCCTTTAATTTTATTTTATTTCTAGTGGGTTTTTTTTTTAAGTTTCCATGTATTTTATCTCTTATATTTAAACATCTTTATTATTTCATTTTACTATTAATTGTATTTGACTATTATATGGGCTTCATCTTCAAGGAAGGTTTGAATCATAGAAGGGTTACAGAGGGGGCAGGAGAGGATCATTGGTGGGAGGTGTCTGGGATGGGGGTTTCATGGGAGGAAGTTCACGTGAATATACATGAAAGATATATAAAATTGTTCAAATGATTAAGGGGTGGGGCATGGTCACAGTTGGTAGACAATCACTCAATAAATGAGGAAATACGGAATCCCCAGCCTGGAGAGCTCTGCCACCTTCTCCAAGGGAGTAGCAACAGTCCCCTGAGTGCAGGGGCAGTGTGTGGCAAAGGAGCATGGTCCAATAATGGGTTCTTGTTATTGATGACTAGCCTTATGAGTCTTTGCTCTTGTAATTGAAACTTAGCTTACTGTTATGGGGTGCCTAAGGGTTGCCACCTGAGAGCCTCCTTGTTGCTCAAATGTGGCCTCTCTCTAAGCCAAACTCGGCATATGAATGCATTACCTTCCCCCCAGCATGGGACATGACTCCGGGGGATGAGCCTCCCTGGCAGTGAGGGATTAATACCAAGTGCCAACTGGCAATACAACTGGAAAAAGACCTTGAATAAAAGGGGGGAAAGGTAAAGACAAATGAGTTCATGTTGCTAAGAGAGTTCAAAGAGAGTCGGGAGGTCATCCCAGAGGTAACGCTTACGCACACCTCACAGGATCTCATAGAACACCAAAGTGGATATCACCCCACACAGAGGGGCTCCTGAGGGCTCTGGAGACACCCAGGTCCTATATAAGGGGGGATAGCTCCAGACATTGATGCCTTATCAGTGGGCTCTACTTTGGAATCTGTGCTCCTGAGAGTGACAGAGTTGGACTCAAATAAGTCCTCCCTGCACATGGTCCATCAGTCCCTTCTATTCAAACCTATATGTGATGCTGGAGTTTGTAGGAGTACTTCCAGAGATTGGAGCCTCTGGCCTGCCCATGTGCCATGATATTCTCAGGTGCTCCAAAAAAACTCCAATGTGTCACCCATCAGTTTGATCATTTTGAGACTTTGAAGTTTTTAGCCAGCTACCTATAGGATATTCAATCATAAAAACAAGAGTGAATCTTCATGTTTCAAATTTGACACCTTTTATTAGAGGGTATCATTTGGTAGGATGAGGGAGCACAAGTCTTTGAAGTCATCACCAAAAATCATAACTCGCAATACCAAAGTTGGTGGCTTTTAAGGCTCATCTAAGAAGTGTCCATCACTAGAGTTATTTGTCTGCAGCTGTTCCTGACATCAAACAAGATCTTGAAGATGTGACTGTTGAAATATTTAACTTTAGTGACAAGACTAGCATACTGGTGTCTGGCCATCAGCTTCTTATGAATATGGTTGCAGTTCCTAGACTCTTGTTCTACTCGTAAGATTCATGGGTGTTGAGAACCAGTTGTGTTGCAGGTATTTTCTTGGAATGAAAAACAAAACAAAACAAGGCTCTGATTGACTAAATGGCAGTTTGCAAGGTGGGCCAGCTAGTAAAGAGGACACTGGAGAGTTCAAAATAGAAAAATGTTCAGAAACAATATAATGTTGGAAGATCAGCAATATAATGTCGGAAGATCAACAAATGTCTTTGTTTCCTCTAAAATAACCTCTTTTCTCATACTCACTGGGCTGATTCTGAAAAAATAAAATGAAATGTTTGTTTTTGAAGAAAATTGGATTATAATAACTTTTGAGCCCACAATTTGAGCAGGTACATTATGTGAAATAGAAACTGGGAATTGGAATGAAGGCATGTTTTTGGATTCAGATATAGTTGAAGCCCATTAGGCATGAGTGCCTCTTGAAAACATCAGCAGCTGTACCTCCCTGTGTGAAGATGCTCCTGCCTTGACTTCCTGTTACTCCATAAAAACATCAATCTGAAAATCATTACAAGAGTGAAAAAGCCGAAGACTGAAAAGTATACACTGTTTTATACCTCTTATATGAAATTCTATTATAGGCAGAACTAATCTATAGTGCCAGGAAGCTGGAAGAACAGTTCCCAGGTGGGGGTAAAAAAAAAAGTGGTCTGATATATTTCAGCTTTCAGTAAATGGAGATTTAACACACAGATTTAGTCATAAACCGTTCCGAATAGAAGGCTCCTTCATGAGGGGCATCATGCACTTCAGCTCCCTGGGCTCCTCCAGCACCCACTGCGAGGCAACGCCAAGGCTGGGTGGAGGTGAAAGTGGATTTTGAGGAGTGTCTGAAGGACCGGCCCCACTTCAGGGCTGCACTGGAAGAAGTAGAAGATGTGGCAGAATTGGAACTAAAACTTGATAAGCTTGTAAAGCTTTTTATTGTGACGATTGATACTGGAAAAGCCTTTTGTGTTGCAAATAAACAGTTCATGAATGGGATTAGAGACCTGATGCAGTATTCTAGTAATGATGCAGTTAGTTGAGACAAGTTTTACCAAGTTTTCTGATAGTCTTCAAGAAATGATAAATTTTCTTACAATTCTGTTTGACCAAACTCAGGGATCAATTAAGGCACAACTGCAGAACTTTGTTAAAGAAGATCTTAAAAATTCACAGATGCAAAGAAGCAATTTTAAAAAGATGTGAAGAAAAAGAAAATGCATTGGTGAAAATGCTCAGGTACAAAGAAATGAACAGCATGAAGTTGAAGAAGCCACAAACATTCTGACAACAACAAGAAAATGTTTTCGACATTGCGTCCTTGACTACTTACTTCAGGTAATGTTCTTCAATCAAAACAGAAATAAAAAAAAAACTAAAATCAATGTTATCCTTTATGTATGCCCTTCTGGCCTTCTTTCATCAGGGATATGATCTTTTTAGTGAACTTGGGTCCTGTATGAGGGATCTTTGCACATAGTTGGATTGATTAGTTGTGGATGCAGTAAAGGAGAAAAGAGAGATGGAACAAAAACATTCCACAATTCAACAAAAGGATTTCTCCAGTGATGATTCTAAATTAGAATTAATGTAGATGCTACAAATGGCATTGTTATGGAAGGGTATCTGTTCAAATGAGCCAGCAACGCCTTCAAAACTTGGAACAGATGCTAGTTTCCCAGTACGGAACAATCAGTTGGTTTACCAGAAAATGTTTAGGAATAACCCCACTGTGGTAGTTGAAGATCTCAGGCTATACACAGTGAAACATTGTGAAGACATAGAATGATGATTCTGCTTTGAGGTGGTCTCTCTAACAAAAAGTTGTATGGGGAAGCGGCTGTGGCTTAAGCAGTAGGGCATGACCCACTCACATAGGAGGTCCCGTGTTCGGTTCCAGGTACCTCCTAAAAAAGAGAAGACGAGCAGACCCAGAGAGCACACAATGAGCAGACAGTGAGTGCAAACAACAAGGGGGAAGGGGAGAGAAATAAAATAATAAATAAAATAAATCTTAAAAAAAAAAAAAAAGTTGTATGCTCCAGGCAGATTCTGAAATGCTGCGCCATTCATGGATTAAAGATATTTAGATCAGTATTGCCACTTCTTATCGAGAAAATGGTGATGAATCAGAAAAGCTGGATAAGAAATCTCCATCCATAGGAATCCTAGAATCTGTAAATGAGTCAAAATAGAAACTGAGAGGAGAGAGCACACTGCAACAAGTCCAGTGTATCCCTGGCAATGTCAGCTGTTATGACCGTGATCTTGCAGATCCGTGGTGGGCTAGAATGAACCTGGGCATTACCCTATGAATCAAGTGTTCTGGAATTCACTGAAGTCTTGAAGTTCATTTTCCAACAGTACAATCTTTAACTGCAGACACCCGGGAGCCTGAACTTCTAAAGCTTATGAGTGAGTTAGGGAATGATGTTATAAATTGAGTTTGTGAAGCAAAAAGTGGAAAAAAGGGGGAATAAAGAAATTACAACAGGACAAAGAGGAAAAAGAAGCATATATTAGAGCAAAATATGTGGAAAGGAAATTTGTGGATCAATATTCTATATCATCATCACCTCCTGAGCAGGAAAAAAAGACTGTCACCAAAAGTCGTAAAGAATTGAGACACTGAGCATTTCTAAGCTTGGGCCAGGGATCAAGTCAGAGCATCTGCCCAAAGTTCAGTGAAAACTTGACAGTGGAATCCAGCAGATTTCTGACGATGGAAGAGAATCTTTACCCTCCATGGTGTCATCCAATAGTTTATATGATTGTGAGGGAGAAAGGCAAGATGTGTTTCTAACCATCTTAATCCAAGACTTCAGCTTCATAGGGCTTCATATGAAAAAAACAAAACAAAACAAAAAAAAAAACTTCCTAAAATGGATGAGTCTTTGGCTCATGGTGCAGATGTGGATTGGGCTAATTAAGAAGAAAACAAAGCAACACCACTTATTCAGGCTATATTAGGGGCTCTTTGGTGACATGTGAGTTCCTCCTACAGAATGGTGTTAATGTGAACCGAAGAGATTTACAAGGGTGGGAACCACTGCATCATGCTACCGTCTTAGGACACACGTGGCACGTGTGTGTATTCTGAAAATGAGGTGCCAATCAACATGCCACTGATGAAGAAGGAAAAGACCCTTTGAGTCTAGCTGTGGAAGTAGCCAATGCTGATATAGTGATCTTGTTGTGTTTAGCAAGAAATAATGAAGAGATGCAGGAATCAGAAGGACTTTATGGACGGCGAGGTGATTAAACTTATCAGGACATTTTTCATGATTTTTCCCAAATAGCATCCAATAATCCAGAGAGACAAAATCGTTTCCAGCAAGATTCACAGAAATTTAAAAATTTTCAAGAATGGGAAAATATGAAATCTGATGACCCCACCCCCATAATGTGTACAGCTGAAAACTCACAATTTCTTTAATTCTACCTATTGAATGGTTCGGAATAAGCTACCATTCACTAGTATTTTTATAAATTAAAAAATGTAGATGTCTAAG
>JAQZBX010094175.1:0-12058 GCA_029593785.1 Cabassous unicinctus | reverse complement strand
TAGATTTCAAATGCAAAACTGTTGTAAGGGATAAAGAACGTCATTATATATTAACAAAAGTGACAATTCACGTAGAAGAAGTGACTTTACTAAATATTTATGCACCTAACCTGTATGCCCCAAGATACATGAGGTACACACTGGCAAAACTGAAGGGAGAAAGAGATGTCTCTACAAAAATGGTTGAAGACTTCAATACCCCACTCTCAGTATTGGATAGAGCATCTGGACAGATGATAAATAAAGAAACAGAGAGATGGAGTAATATGATAAATGAACTAGACCTAACAGACATCTATAGACCATTGCACCCCAAAACAGCAGGATATTATTTCTTCTCAAGGGATCATGGTCCTTCTCCAAGATAGATCATATGTTGGGTCACAAGACAAGACTCAATAAATTTAAAAGTTTGAAATTACACCCAATATTTTCTCTAATCACAACAGAATGAAGCTGGAAATCAATAATGGACAGAAAAAGGAAAAACTCATAAACAGAAGGAGATTAAACAGCACTCTCTTAAATAATCAGTGGCTTAAGGAAGAATTTGCAAGAGAATTCAGCAAATATCTTAAGACAAATGAAAAAAAGAACACAGTATATCAAAACTTATGGGAAACTGCAAATGCAGTATTGAGTGGGAAATTTACAGTCACAATGCTTACATTAAAAAAGAAGAAAGAGCTAAAATTCAAAATCTAACTGCACACCTGGAGAAACTAGAAAAAGAACAGCAAACTAATCCCAAATCAAGCAGAAGGAAAGAAATAGTAAAGATCAGAGAAGAAATAAATGAAATTGAGAATTAAAAAAACAATAGAGAGACTAAACAAAACCAAAATTTGGTTCTTTGAGAAGATCAACAAAATCAACAAACGTTTAGCTAGATTGATAAAGAAAAAAAAGAGAGAAGACACAAATACACAAAATCAGAATTTAGATGGGGGATATGACCACTGACACCATAGAAATAAGAGAAATCATAAGAGGATAATATGAACAATTGTATACCAAAAAACTAGAGGAGATGGACAAACTCCTAGAAACACACAAACCACCTACATTGCTGCTAGAAGAAATAGAAGACCCAACAAACCAATCACTAGTGAAGAGACTGAAACAGTAATCAAAAACCTCCCAAAGATGAAAAGCCTGGGAACAGATGGCTTCACAGGTGAATTTTACCAATCATTTAATAACTATCTAATACAAATCTTGCTCAAGATCTTCCAAAAAATTGAACAAGAAAGAGCACTACCAAAATAAAACCACTACCAAACTCATTCTATGAACTCAACATCACCCTAATACCAAAACAAGATAAAGATACTAGAAAAAAGAAAATTACAAACCAGTATCTCTAATGAATATAGATGCAAAAATACTCAACAAAATACTTGCAAACAGAATCCAAAAGCAAATTAAAAGAATTACACACCATGATCAGGTGGGTTTTATCCCAGGTATGCAAGGGTGGTTCAACACAAGAAAATCAATTAGTGTAATAAACCACATTGATAAATTAAAGGAGAAAAATCACATCCTCTCGATTGACATGGAAAAGGCATTTGACAAAATACAGCACCCTTTCTTGATAAAAACACACAAAAAGATTGGAATAGAAAGACTCTTTCTCAATGTGGTAAAGTGTATAATATGAAAAACCTACAGCTAGCATGGTACTCAAAGGTTAAAGACTGAAAGCCTTCCCGCTGAGATCAGGAACAAGACAAGGATGCTCATTGTCACCACTTTTATTCAATATTGTGCCAGAAGTTCTAGCCAGAGCAATTAAGTTAGTAAAGAAATAAAAGGAACCAAAATAGGAAAAGAAGAAGTAAAACTTTCTCTATTCGCTGATGTTATGATCTTATATCTAGAATCTCCTGAAAAATCCACAAGAAAGCTAATAGAACTAATAGACGAGTTAGCAAAGTGGTGGGATATAAGATTAATATGCAAAGATCAATAGTGTTTCTATATACTCCTGCTGTGCAATCTGCAGAGAAAATCAGAAAATAAATTCCGTTTACGATAGCAACAAAAACCATCAAATATTGAGGAATAAACTTAACCAAGGACATAAGTGACCTGTATTCAGAAAACTACAAAACATTGCTAAAAGAAATGGAAGGAGTTAAATAAACAGAAGGACAGTCCATGTTCATTGATTAGAAGAGTAAATATCGTTAAGTTGTCAATTCTACCCAAAGTGATTTACAGATTCAATGCAATCCCAATAAAATTCCCAACATCATTTTTTGTAGAAGTGGAAAAACCAATTATCAAATTTATTTGTAAGTGTAAGGGGCCCTGAATAGCCAAAAAGATCTTAGAAAAAAGAACGAATTTGGAGGACTCTCACTTCTGGACTTTAATACATACTACCCAGGGAAGTGGATGTGAATCAAGCAATTGAGCTCTTGCCTACCACATGGGAGGTCCCAAGTTCGGTTCCTGGGGACTCCTGGAGAAGAAGAGTAGGTACGACAGGCAAGTGGGGCAAGCTGACATAAGAATATGACGCAATAAAGAGACATGAAGAGGAAAGACAATGGGAGACCCAAACAAGGGATTTGAGGTGGCTAAAGCGATTGAGTGTCTCTCTCCCATATGGGAGGTCCCAGGTTCAGTTCCCATGTGCCTTCTAAAGAGAAGATGAACAGAGAGCTCAAATAATGAGGGGGGAATAAATAAATAAAATAAATCTTTTTTTAAAAAACCATATTACCCAGCTACAGTTGTAAAAACAGCATGATACTGGCATAAAGACAGATACATTGACCAATGGAACCAAATCGAGAACTCAGAAATAGACCCTCACATCTACACTCAAGTGATTTTTGACATGTTGGTTGGTCAAACCCTCACAGAAGAGTCTATTCAACAAATGGCCCTGGGGGACTTGGATATCCATATCCAAAAGAAAGAAAGAAGACCACTATCTCACATCTTATACAAAAATTAACTCAAAATGGATCAAGGACCTAAATATAAAAGCGACAACCATAAAACTCCTAGAAGAAAATGTAAGAAAACATCTTCAAGATCTTATGATAGGGGGTAGTTTCTTAGACCTTACACCCAAAGCATGAGCATCAAAACAAAAATATAGATAAATCGGACCTCTTCAAAATTAAACACTTTTGCACTTCAAAGGACTTTGTCAGAAGGGTGAAAAGGCAGCCATCTCAATGGGAGAAAATATTTGGCAATCACATATCACAATTAGGGAAATGCAAATCAAAACTACAATGAGATATCATTTCACACCTATTAGACTGGCAGCTGTTAAAAAGTCAGAAAACTGTAAATGGTGTAGAGGATGTTGAGAGATAGGAAAACTTACTCACTGTTGGTGGGAATGTACAGCCACTGTGGAGGACTGTTTGGCAGTTCCTAAGGAAGTTGAATATACACTTGCCATGTGATCTGGCAATACCATTACTAGGTATATATCCAGAAGAACTGAGAGCAGAGACACGAACAGACATCAGCACACCGATGTTCATTGCGGCATTATTCACGATTGCCAAAAGGTGAAGACAACCCAAGTGTCCATCAACTGAAGAATGGATAAACAAATTGTGGTGTATACCCATGATGGAATATTATACAGCAATAAGAATAAATGAAGTTGTGAAGCATATGACACCATGGATGTACCTGGAGGATATTATATTGAGTGAAACAAGCAAGACACAAAAGGACAAATGCTGTATGATTGCACTATTGTGAAGTAAACATACTATGTAAGCCCATGGAGTTAATAATTAGAATATAGGTCACCAGAAAATAGGAGAGTAGAGAATGGAAAGCTGAGGATTAGTCGTTTCAGAATTGTTAAAATGGTTGTTTGTAAATCTTTGGAAATGAATAGAAATGGTTAAAGCATATCATTGTGTTTGTAACTAGCAGTGCTATTTTATGGTTATAACAGTGGTTGAAAAGTAAAGTCTAAGGTCAATTATATTGCTAGATGGAAAGCTAAAAACTGTATCACGGGAGTGTATAATATAGTAAAACCTCATGTAAAACACGAATATGGGTGATATTGCATATATAAGACTGTTTTTACAAAATATAAATACAAATATACTAGAGAGAAAGAAAAGGAATAGCAGCTATGTATGGCAAGTGAGGAATAGAGAAATTGAAAGGTCATGAGTTTTGTTTGTTTGTTTTTGTTTATTATTATTATTGGAATAATGAGAGTTCTCTGGGAGTGATTGGGATGATGAATGCACAAATATTTGATTACACCAAATACTATTTTTTTTTATTTTTTTATTGTGGGTAAAAATCAAATTTTTTACAATACATACCAATATGGATTTATGCTTTATTAATATGTATCAATAAAATTGAAAAAATGCCTAATAGAAGAAAAATATGAATGTACAAAATAAATTAGAGAGACAGAAATCAAATAACAGCTATGTATGGCAGGGGAAGCTTAGAGAGATTGAGAGGTGAAAATTAAGGGGTACAGTTGATTGTTTTTTTAAGTTCATTATTACTATTAATTTGGAATAATGAAAATACTCTAATAATGATTGAATTGATGAATGCATAAGTATATGATTACACCAAATACCATTGATTGTACACTTTGGATAGATTTTTTTCAAATTACAATGCAATATCATCTTACACCTAATAGAATGGCAGCTATTTTTAAAAAACGGAAAACTACAAGTATTGGCGAGGATATAGAGGAATAAGAACACTCATCCACTGCTAGTGGAAATGTAGACTGGTGCAGCCACTGTGGAGGTGGGTTTGGTGGTTTCTCAGGAAGCTACGAATAGAATTACTATAGACTTATTGTGATTCTAGCAATGGAAGATATTATATCCATTGGAGAGGGAAAAAGAGGTGTAATATAGGGGCACATTCGGGACTTGGAATTGTCCTGTATGACATTGCAACGACAGATATAGGCCATTATATATCCTGCCATAACCTACAGAATTGAGTGGGAGAGAGTGTAAACTACAATGTAAACTATAATCCATCCATAGTGGCAATGATCCAAAATGTGTTCATCAATTGCAATGAATATACCACACTAATGAAAGAAGTTGTTAATGTGGGGAAAAGTGGGAGGTGTGGGAAGTGGGGCATATGGGAATCCCTTACATTTTTTATGTAACATTTTATGTAATCTAAGTATCTTTCAGAAAAAATAATATATGTATATGTATATATATATATATATATATATATATATATAAGAATTGCCATATGATCCAGCAATCCTGATACTAAGAATATACCCAGTAGCACTGCAAGCAAGGATGTGAACAGCTATATGCACATCAATGTTCATTGCGGTATTCTTCAAATTTCCCAAAGTTGGAAGCAACCCAAGTGCCCATCAATTGAATGGATAAAGAAAAACTGGTATGTACATAGGATGGAATATTACTCATCTGTAAGAAGGAATGACGTATTGATACATGCAACAACATGGATTAATCTCAAAGACTTTATGTTGATTGAAGTAAGCCAATCTCTAAACAACAAATATTTCATGATCTCATTGATATTAACTAAGGATATTGAGCAGACCCACAGAGGTTGAGTCTAGAAGATAAGTTACCAATCAATAGAAAGGGAGTAGAAGGAATGAATGTAGCTCAGTGGTTGGCGCCTGCTTTGCATGTAAGTGGTACTGGGTTTAATCCCAGTACCTCTTAAAAAATATTATTTATGTAATTTAAAGCTTCTTTAAAAATAAAATAAAAACAATTTTTAAAAAGAAAGAATGGAGTAGAGAGTGGTGAGTCAATGCTCAAACTGGGCAGAATCTATAAGGTGGATGGGGGTGGTTTGGCAGTGGACACAGGTGGTGGTGCAGCAATGTTAGTGGGATCGATGATGCTGGACTGTGAGTGTCAGTGGGTATGGAAGGTGGGTTGGGCTACCCATAGAGTTTGGGGGGAGGGCTGGAGGAAGGAACAGGTGATCTCTGAGGAAGTTCAAGATGTGGTTGAGTATACAATTGTGGAAGTGTTCTTTTCGCAACAATGGCAGCAGAGGGTCACTGGTGCATGGTTTCAGTGGTGGGCGATGTGTGAGGAAGTGGGCACCTGGGGCATGTCTCTATGTAATATTAATGTGTTCATGTTGTTATATGGTTATCACAGTGGGTGGAGACCCACACAAAAACTAGCAAAATATTAAACTCCCATCCTGAGGAGTCCTGCTGCCTTCTCAAAGAGAGTAGCAAATATCTCTAGTGTACATAGGTAGTGCCTAATTAAAGAAAACAGATCAATATGCCAAGCCCTCAATATTAATGCTTGTATTTATGAACCTTATCCTTGTAAAATTGAAACTTAGACTAATGATAACTATTGAATAAGAGTTACCTCCTGAAAACCTCCTTGTTATTCAAATGTGGTGTCTCTCCAAGCCAAACTCAGCTAATATACTCACTACCTTCCCTCCAGCAGGGGACATGACTCCTGGGGATGAGACTTCTTGGCACCAGGAGATTAATACCAAGCACCAACCAACAACCAGCAATGCATTTGGAAAAAGACCTTGACCAAAGGGAGGAAATATTAAGTACAAAAGAGTTTTTTGGCTAAGAGTTTTCAAAATGAGTTGGGAGGTCATTCCAGAGGTTACACTTATGCACATCTCAAGCAAATCTCATTAATTGCCACAGTAAACAAAGCCTTAAACAGGGGTGTTCCTGAGGACTCTAGAGACATCTGGACACTATAGGCAAGGCTCACAACCCCATGAAATCAGCACCATGTCGGTGGGCCTTACCTTGGAATATATGATAACCTATTTCCCCAATGTAACAGAACTAAATTCATTTATAATTTCCCTACTCATGATTCTTCCACCCCTTTTATTTGAACCCATAATTATCACTATACCCATTAATTATATGTCCCAGAGACTTAAATGTTAAGACTGTTTATTTGACAGTTGAGCTCTGAATCTTAGCAGAGTTGCAGCCAACACCTACTCTCCAGTTCATCGGACTCGTCCAGGAAAACTAACAAAATGATTATGATGGACAACCCCCATGCCAGAAAACAAAGAGCATCTACAACTGCAAACAAAACAGTTCCCTCCATTTGACCCATAAGATCTAAGCCCCCTTAATCTGATGCCAAGTGGGCATCACCATCACCAAATCCTCAAAATTGAGGAATGAGCAAACATAAGGGAGGAATGCAAATATGGACTAAAGTAGACTTATTATTATTTTAGTAATAGAAGAACTTGCAACATTGATATAAAGATAGTGGTTACCAGTGGTTCTGAGAAAGAGGGAGGGAAGAATTGGTGGAACATAGGCATTTTTAGGGCGTTGGAATTGTTCTGCATGATATTGTAATGACGGATACAGACCGTTATACATTTTGTCAAAACCTATAAAATTGTTCAGTGCAAAGTGTAAACCATAATGTATACTATAGACCTTGGTTAGCAGTAATGCTTCAATATTGGTTCATCAATTGCAACAAATGTACCACATTAATGTAAGATGTTATTAATAGGGTAAAATGTGAGTGGTGGAGAGGGTGGGATATATAGGGATCCCCTCCACTTTCAACGCAACTTTTCTGTAATCTAAAACTTCTTTAAAAATAAAGTTTATTACATGAAAAAAAATTTTAACAACTAAACACCAAACCCATTAACCTTCTGTGCTAATTGTTTAGTTAATGTTATCTCTCCTTCTTTTCCTTCCAAGTAAAAAAATAGCCTTAATTATATATTTATATGACATATATGTTTATGTATATCATGTAAATATCCACACATATATATTTGAATATATGTGTGTACAAATACAAATTGCATTTCAACATATATTATATCTGATGGGAGAACATACTATAATATATGGCAGCACATTTAAAAATAATTTTGATCTTTATTTTTTGTCTGGTGGAGAAAAAACTGAGTAAAACTGGTTATAGTTACAATAAGCACCATGAGGGTAAATGAAATTTCTGACCTCTCCAACTACACTTGCCTGGGTTTTAATGAGCCATGCATAGAAGACAGGAGACAAACCTGGAGCAAGATGGTGGTTATATAAGAAACCCCACATAAAGCCAGTACGCTGGAAGGGAAAATTCCTTAGTAGGTGCTCTAGAAAAACAACCCACAGAAGAGACTTGACTATCTGAGTTTTGGCACTGAATAGAGAGAAAAAGAAGAAATCAGTAACCAAAATTCTGTACTTACCAGAATTAACATTGTGTGTGTAGCCTGAAACATCTCAAGTCAAAATTTCAATATAAAGTAATCTCAGGTTGGTAGAATTTCCTGAAATGAAATATCTGAAGAAATTACCTAGAATGCAGAATATAGTAACAAAGAGATGGAAAAATATGCAAGAAAAGTTAAGACACATGGAAGATAGAGTGGGAAAAATCAATATATGTCTAATTCAAGTTCTTTTCTTTTCATAATATAATAAACTTTAATTTTTAAAAAGGTTTTAGATTACAAAACAGTTACATCAAAAATATGAAGGATTCCCATATACCTTACCCCTCCTGTTTCCACATCTTCCCCTATTAATAACATCTTACAATTATATGGTACATTTGTTACAATTAATGAATAAATATTGAAGCACTGCTACTAACCAAAGTCTATAGTTTACATTGTGGTTTATACTTAATTCCAATGTCCTAAAAATGCCCTTTAAATGTTCCACCTTTTATTCCCTCCCCCTTCCCTCAGAAATTCTGATAACCACTATCTTTGTAACAATGTTACATACTCTTCTGTTACTACAATATTAATACATTTACTTTGCCCATGGTTGCATTCCCCCCTTATGTTTGCTCATTCCTCAACCCTGAGGATTTTGGAATGGTGGTGCAAACTCTGTTTCTAATGGATAGAGGGCTTAGATCCCATTGGGCAGATGGAGGGAACTGTCTTGCTTGCAGTTGTAGATACTCTCTGATTTTGTGGGTCAGTGTTGTCCATCATCATCATTTTGTTAGTTGTTCTGGGTGAGCATGATGATCTGGAGAGTAGATGTTAACCGTAACTTTTCTGAGATTCAGGGTTCAAATGGCATATGAACAGACTGAAGATTTAAGTCTCTGAGACATATATTTAAGGGGTATAGTGTTAATTTTAGGCTCAAATAAAAGGAGTAGAAGAATCACGTGTTAGGAAATTATAAATGAGTCTAACTCTGTTATATTGGGGAAAGAGGTAGCCATATATTCCTAGGAAAGGCCTACCAACAGATGCTGATTTCAAGGGGTTGTGTGCCTTACCTGTAGTGTCTGAATGGCTCTCAAGTCCTCAGGAATACCCCTATCTGAGGCTTTGTTTACAGTGGCATTTAGTGAGATCTGCCTGAGACATGCGTAAGTGCAACCCCTGGAATAACCTCCTGACTCATTTTGGAATCTCTTAGCCATAAAAATTGTTTTATATTTAATATTTCCTCCTTTTGGTCAAGGTCTTTGTCCAAATGTATTGCTGCTTGGTATTTGGTATTAATCCCTCGGTGCTAGGGGGCTCATGCCCAGGAGTCACGCCCCAAGCCAGGCAGAAGGTAATATGTTTATATGCTGAATTTGGCTTAGAAAAAGGCCACATTTGAGCAAAAAGGAAGTTGTCGGGGGTAACTCTTAGGCAATAGTTATTATTAGGCTAAGTTTTAATTTTACAATAGTAAGGTTCAAAGTTACATGCATTAATATTGAGGGCTCAACATATTGATACTTCTAATTCTTTTAAAGGGAAAAATTAGAGAATGCTGTAGAGGCAACATTTGAAGAGATAATAACTGATAGTTTTCCAGAATCTATTAAGGAGTCCTTTCCTCAAATTCAGGAAGCCAAATTCATCCCAAGCAGGCAAATACTCTCTCTGCCCCACCCCCAGTGTCTCTTTCTCTCATATTAAAAATAAATCCCATTTAAACCCCATCATCCATTCTCTACAGAAAAAGGTCACTTTCCAAACTATTTTTGTTGCTTAGTTCTCAGATCAAAACAAAACAAACAAAAAAACTCTCCCCATCTGTAGTAGACAAAGTTTCTCTTGTCTCAACAACTCTTTTTTAATTCCTTTTTTTATTTTTAAAGAAGCTTTAGATTACATAAATGTTACATCAAAAATATAGGGGATTCCCATATACCCTACCCCCACACTTCCCATGTTTTCCCCCATTAACAACATCCTTCATTAGTGTGGTACATTTGTTCCAATTGATGAACACATATTGAAGCATTGCTACTAATGATGAACTATAGTTTACATTATAGATTACACTTTCCACCACAAAATTTTATAGGTTATGACAAAAATGTATAATGGCCTATATCCGTCATTGTAATGTCATGCAGGACAAACCCAAAGTTCAAAAAATGCCCCATGTTACACCTATTCTTCCCTCTCTCTCCACTCAGAACCTCTAGTGGCCACTGCATTTATATCAATGATACAAGTTCTTCCATTGTTAGAATAATAATAAGTCTACTTTAGCCCATACTTGCACTCTCACCTTATGTTTGTTTATTCCTCAGTCTTGACGTTTTTGTTATGGTGATGCCTACTCTGTCTCTGACTGGGAGGGGCTTAGATCCCATGGGGAAGATGGATGGAACTGTCTTGCTTGCAGTTATAGATACTCTGTTTTTTGGGATGGGCATTGTCCATCATCATCCTTCTGTTAGCCGTCTTCGGTGAGTCCAATGAACTGGAGAATAAGTGTTGCAACTCTGCTTAGATTCAGGACTCAACTGGTGTATGAAAAGATGGTGATTCAAGTCTCTGGGACATATATTTAAAGAGTATTGTGTTAATTATAGGTTCAAGTAAAAGGGGCAGAAGAGTCATGTGTAGGGAAATTATAAATGAGTCTAACTCTGTGACATTGGGAAGCATACATTCCAAAGTAAGGCTCACTGACAGGGTGCCAAAGTCTTGAGATTGCCCTGCCTATAGTGTCTAGATGTCTCTAGAGCCTTCAGAAGCCCTGCTGTTTGAGGCACTGTTTACTATGGCAGTCAATGAGATCCTGCTAAGACTTGCATAAGTGTAACCTCTGGAATGACCTGCCGACTCACTTTGAAATCACTTCACTATCAAAAAACACATTTGCATTCAATACTTCCTACATATATGGTCAACTGATATTTGACAAGGCCAGCAAACCCATTCAACAGGGACAGAATGGCCTTTCAAAAAATGGTGCTTGAAGAACTGCATATCCATATCCAAATGAATGAGAGAGGATCACCATCTTGCGCCTTATACAAAAATTAACTCAAGATGGATCAAAGACCTAATTATAACAGCCAAGACCATAAAGGTCCTAGAACATAATGTAGGGAAGCATCTATGAGATCTTATAATAGGAAATGGTTTCATAAACTTTACACCCAAAGCACGAGCACCAAAAGACAAATTAGGTAATGGGACCTCCTCAAAATTAAAAACTTTTGTGCTTCAAAAGAGTTTGTCAAGAAAGTGAAAGGCAGACTATGCAATGGGAGAAAATATTTGGTAACCATTTATCTGATAAGGGCCTAATATCCAGCATATATAAAGAAATCCTACATCTCAAAAATAAAAAGACAAACTACCCATTTTAAAAATATGCAAGAGATTTGAATAGATACCTCTCCAAAGAAGAAATACAAATGGTTAAAAAGCAAATGAAAAAATGTTCAGCATCATTAGCTATTAATGAAATGCAAATCAAAACTACAATGAGGTATCATCTTAGACCTACTTGACTGGTGGCTATTAAAAAAACAGAGAACTGTAAGTGTTGGAGAGGATGTGAAGTAAAGGGAACACTTGTTCCCTGCTGGTGGGAATGTAAAATGGTGTAGCCATCTTGTGTTGTCAGTTAAATCCCTGAGTCCCTGCTGGATTTTTTCTATTTTTTTGTCTATCTGTTCGACTATCTGTTTGATTTCAGCTGTATTGTCTTCCACATCACTAATTCTTTCTTCTTTCCTGTAATTTCTGAGTAATAATTAGGTAATCTAAGCACCTTTAAATATATATATATATATATATATATAAAATA
>JAQZBX010094174.1:0-12058 GCA_029593785.1 Cabassous unicinctus | reverse complement strand
TAATGGAGAGCTACTGAAAAGTTTAAGCAGAGAAGTGAGAGGAAGAGATATGATTTTTATGAAGGTCACTCTGTGTGGTAGAATGGAGTTGGTGGGGCACAAAGCTGGATGTGGAAAGACCATTTAGGAAGCTACTGCAGTGGTACAAGTAAGAGATCGTGGTGGCTTGGACTATGGGGACAGCAATATCATTGCAGAGAGAGGGAAGTGGATCTGAGAGATACTTAGGAATTAAAATCACAGGACAGGGGACTACCTGGATGCACATGATAAAGTGAAAAGAGTTAGGGGAAAGGAAAGTATCAAAGGAAACTTCTACCACTTTGCTTCCCATTTTCCCTACCTTCCCCTCTCAGTGACAATATATCAGAATCCTAGGAAAAGCAGCAACAAGGGAAAAGGGAGTGCTGGGCAGAGGGGCCTGAGGACGCAGGGTGGGAGTGGCAAGGGAGGTGGAGAGTAACACAGAAAGCAGCCAGCATGGATGAGAGTTTATCATAATGAGAAAATTAATTTATTGGGCAAATCAGTAATTATATTAAAAATAATGGGAACCAGAATTCTGCCTGAGAAGGGATTTACAAAAGGGGAAAGGCTAAAAAGAATTCGATATGAATTCGTGCGGTTTTATTCCAACTACGTACAATAATAGATATAAAAATTATATATGTACGTGTATTATAGGTACATATATTTTTTTCTAGCTCCCACTATTGAGAAGGCCTAGAAGCAATGACATCCAAATCTTGGTTTTCTTGGAGAAATGGCTGATTGCAGGAGTGACATATGGAAAGTACAAAATGAGCGCAAAAGATTGTGTGGTGTCAGAAAGTTTAAAAGTACCCAAAGAATGATGGGAATAGATCCAAAAAGACACAAAAGTCAGCTTGAAGGGATCACACTGGCCAAATCTGAGATGATCTGAGCATTTAAACAATGAATTTGAATAAGTCATAATAGTAGTATGAGATTATAAACCAATGAATAAAAACAGGCCTCTATGAGTCCATATTAAAGTACATGCATACATAAATAAGGAAGAAGGGAAAGCACTTCCTTAAAATAAAATTCCAACAAATGTCCAAGGCCTGTTTTGTACAGCTCATAGGCTAAGAGCGGTTTTTATATTTTAAAAGGTTATTTTTTTAAAAAAGGAGAATATACAACAGGTGCCGACTGACCTTCAAAGCCCAAAATAGTTGTTAGCTGGCCCTTTATAGGAAATGTCTGACAACTTTGAAGTAAAAGGAAAACAAATGAATGATCATCATCTGGCCACTACCATAGAGGTATCTGATACAAGAAAGAGTCATAAATTGATGTTAGGAAGGTGTAATGAGGAACAGAATATTAGTGAATTATCCGAACACCTCCTAAAAATTGAAACGAATAGAAAGGGGAAATGGTGACCCTACAGTGGAGAAAGGTGGGAGAAACCAACCAGGTAGTCAGGCCAACAGAGCCAGTGGTGTGAAAGGTCAACGTCAGGAGCCTCCATCTGAGAGAGCACAGCAACATCTCTGTACAACCTCACCCGAATGTGAGCCATAACCTGGTCATAAGGAAACATCAGATTGACCCAGGTTGAGACTCACCCTACAAAATAAAAGTTCAGAATTCTTTAAAACTGTAAATAACACAAAATATAGGGAAAGATGGAGGAACCTCTCCAGATTGGAAGAGATTAATGAGATACAAAACTAAACATCACACATGATCCCGGATAAGATTCTGGAGCAGAAGGGGACAAAGAGACATTGTTGTGACAACTGGAAAAACTTCCAGCAGAAAATTAATGACTCAGGGGAATGCTAAGAACAAAGTATAAGAAGCTAAAGGTGAAACAGCCTAGCTTGATGTGCTAGAGGAAGAAATAGCTAGAAAGTATGAGAGTCTAGTGGGAACAATTGGAAAAAAGTTTGCCAAGAAAAGAAATCACGCTGAATATGAAGATGAAAATGATAACACAAACTCAATTAGAACAAGACAGACGTTTCCAAGGCCCCAGGATTAAATTAGCTGCCTTAACATATGATTCAAGGATGCATGAATCCTTGAGCATTTACTGGCATAAATGGTTTTTCTATAATTATTGATACCATAACTTTTGTTTATAATTTTGAAAACATGCTTTTCTTGAAACAAATGTGTGAGATGGATGCTATATATCCTTTGCTTAAAGGAATTCATTGCGCATGAATCTCTAGCCCTTGATCTTCAAAAATACAGTCTCAGAGATATTGCAGGTTTGGTTCCAGACCACTGCAATAAAGCGTTTATTGCAGTAAAGCAAGTCACATGAAGTTTTTCGTTTCTCCGTGCCTATAAAAGCTATGTTTGCACTATACCGTAGTCTGTTAAGTGTGCCAGAGCATTAAGTCTAAAACACAATGTACATACCTTAATTAAAACATACTTTAGAATGCTAAAAAAAATACGTAAGTAAATACAGGAACTGAGAACTATCCACAAATACCCATGGGATCTAGCCCCAGGACAGTAATTAAAGACCTTGGCAAGAGCAGCGCAAGTGGACGCTTAGAAGAACACCAGGCTGCGCTGAGGGTAAACAGAGGCCAGCGAGCAGTGAAAGCACATGCAAGACTCTTGAACGCAGTCTGGCCATGAAGGAGGAATGAGCAGCCTTAAGAGACTTCTGAACGTGTGTGTATGTGGGTTTTACTTTAAAAGGACAGAGTAAAGAATACCTGAATGCAGACTAGAGGGCTCTAGCAGAGAACCAGGGGTGAAAGATTTAGGAAAGAACAAAAATAATCACTGTAGTGAGGTTCCTAAAAAAGGGAACAGGAAGGAAATCTGGAACAACAAGGAGATGTCGGTCTCTGACAGAAGAATGGACACCTCATCAGCTCATCACTTTTACAAGGAGGGAAAGAGAAGAGAGATGTGGGTGTAAGCAGGTTGACAGAAGTGGCAGCGGGAAGTTGGCATAATTCCCACTGGATACCTTACATTTTCTCTAGGGGAAAGTCATCTACTGGGAATGCAGGAGGAAAATGTGGGACTGGAGGTTTAAGGAAAGAGAATGGGGTATAAAACTGCCACAGTGAAAAGTGCAAGAATAAGCTGACTAGAGCAATACAGTGAGGATCTCATACAATGTTGAGGGTTCAGGTAAGATTAGTAACAAAGAGTATTTAAATAAATCATATGAGAAAGGCTTGTACTTGTTCAACAGACCATTAAATTGATAAGACCATGTTAACACATCTTCATATGCAATTTTCTTTTACACCAAGTCATTATACCCACGTGAGCAAAGTAGCAAAACTGCAAAACCACATACACGGGAACATCATAATGAATTCACGTGAACCACATGATGCACCCCTTCAACACAAAATATAAACAAAGGAACAGAAATCAGGGAACCCTAAGACTGCAACAAACCAAATCCTGGCTCTATCCATGGCCATAGCGTCCCACCATCGCCTGTCAATCGTTTTTTGAAACTATAATACTATGATCCTACAAGGTCCTTTTTAGAATTTTATGTTCCAGTACCAGTTTTAAAAACTCTGTTTTCTGAGAAAATCAAGTTATTGCTCTAACCAACTATTATGCTGATTCTTCTGTCTCCTACTTATCCAAACAAATGTACTCTTATTCTGGCATGTTTTTTAAAGCTTGGAGTTTAAATATATTCATATAGAGATACCTGAAAGATGGGCCATCTTACCGATATTGCTGTTATCCTGAGAGAATCGACAGTGGAGTGTTTGAATAGGTACCATAACACGGGGCCAACTTCTCCAGTAATAAAGCCCTGGGCCTGAGGGGAAAAGGTCGTGCAGACATTTTCAATAATCTTTGCTGCCATGTGATTCACAACACGTTCCTCCTAGAGAGAAAGGCAGAGAACAAAGAGATGATTAAAAGAGGCATCATTTAGTATGAGAAATATATATGTAACATTTCTTCAAAACTTGTGCAAATAATGCCCTGATACCAAGAGTGCATCATCTACCCCAGCATGTGAATTCAGCATATTAGGAGGTGCAGAAACTCTTTCTGGCTATTATGAAACTATTAGAAATAGAACCATTTTGTTATAAACTAATACTACCGTAACATAATTCTCCACGTATTTTAATAATAGTAAAAAGGATTTTAAAATATGAGAAACAAGTAATAAAAACACAGCATGAAAATGAGTGTAATTTTAAAATCATAAAGAGCAGGCAGAAATCCTTAGAAATCACCTAGGAAAAGAATAGTTTGTGTACCAACTACCCAGAGTGGAAAGAACACTCTACACTAAAAACTGTTTTGGAACCTTTTAACTGTACTTAAAAGTAACGCTGAAAAAGACCAAACTGTTTTCATGTAACTTAAAAGAGAACAAAGGGGGGAGGGAGTGCTTAAAAGAATACATAAAAAAAAAAAACCACTTCAGTACCCAACAATATAAAATTCACATTGTCTGGCATCCAATTAAATATTACCAGGCATTCAAAGAAGCAGGAAAATATGACTCCTAAGAAAAAGAAAATCCAATCAATAGAAATGAAACATGATAAAACTAGTAGAAAAAGATATCAGAATGGTTACTTAAATGTAGTTGATAGCCTCAAGAAGGTGGGGGAAAGCATAATCACGACAAGGAAAAGAAGATGTAAAAATGACCCAAATCAAAATTCTACACATACATATCACAATGCCTTATATGAAAAATAAACTGGATTGGATTAACAGATTATACACTGTGGATAAACTGATTAGTAAACTTGAAGACACAGGAGTACACACTATCAAAATAAACAAAAATAAATAAAACTAGGAAAACAAAAACAGAGTGTAAATGAACTGCAAGACAACTTCAAGCAACAAATATGTGCGTGACTGGAGTACCAAAAGAGAGAGGGGAAAAGCAGAAAAAAATATTTGAAATAATCACTGAACATTTTTCAAATTTGGTAGAAATGAATAACCATAGATCTAAGAAATCAATGAAACCCAAGCAGAACAAACAACACCAAAATCACACTAACACACATCACTAACAGTTAAAAACCAGTAACAAAGAGAAAATCTTAAAAGCAGACAGAGTAAAAAGATTATGTAGACAGAAACAAAGAGCAACAGCAGACTTCTCATCAGAAACACAAACCAGAAGAAGTAGAGCAGTATTATCAAAGCACCAAAAGGAGAAGAAAAAAAAACCAAAAAACTGTGACCTTACACATCTATGCGCCAAATTAACATCTTTCGAAACCAAAGGTAGGGGACATCCAGGAAGATGGCGTCAGAGTAGGTGAGCAGGGCTCAACTCTCTTAAAGAAACAACAGAAGGGCAGTCTGCAGACCAGGAGAGTGCTGCCCGTCACCCGGGAGGGCGAGGGATGGAGAAAGGAGGAGGCTGAAGCAAAACCATGCGTGACTAGCCCCTGTGGCTGGAACTGCACCCATGCCCCACCCAAGGCACACAGCCTCGATAAAACCCGTGGCTCACTGCGGCCAACTGAGAGGGGAACGGACATCCTCCTCCCCGGGAGGAGGGAGAATGTGGCAGAGGGCAGAGAGTGGGAAAGGAGGTGTTTGATATTTGGAGTTGGGGAAGGACCTTGAGAAGCACTAGAAGATGCGACAAGGTACGGTGATTTAGCAAGCGGAGCCTATTCTGAATCTCAGCGCTGGCCAGCCCACAATCACCGGCCAGTGGAGCCGAAAAGAAACACCTCCCGGGAAAGGTTTGTAAAAGCTCACCATCAGATGGCAGGCCGAGACATCTACTATTCAGAGGTAAAGAGAAGATTCAGAACACAGCACAGGAAAAGCAAGGAGTCACATAGAGTGGAAGCTCAAAAGGCCAAGTGCTGATTTCTCATCAGAAAACATGGAGGTCAGTAGGCAATGTTATGATATATTTAAGGTTCTGAAAGAGAATAAATGTCAGTCAAGAATTCTTAATCCAGAAAAACTATCCTTAAAAATAAGGGTGAAGACAATCAGTAAGATGGCAGCAGAGTAAGGAGCTCCGAGAGTCAGCTCGTGCTACAGGGCAGTTAGTAATCACCCAGAGCTACCTAAAGGATCTGTCTGGGGGCTCCAGGGGACCAGAAGTGCATCCTTGAAAGAGTGGAAGGAGGAGATGCCCATCTGCAGAGAAGTTTCATAAGTAGAGCCCTTCACGCCACGGAGGCCGGTGCCCATCCTGCACTGGAGGCACAAGCCGCCTCGGGAACTGTTCCACGGCTGGAATTGGAAGCTCCACTTCCCAAAAATGGGGGAGGAAGAGATGGTTGGGCACCAACTTCAGCTACTGATTAGTAACTCCGGCGGGCTGAACTATAACCCTAAGAACAGCTAAAGTTTGAACCTGTCCAAGTCAGAAAGAGGCCGGGGGCCGCCACCTTAACTCCGCACCTGACACAAGGGGAAGCAGGGCTGACTGAAAATCACAGTGCTGGTAGGGATCGGCTTCTTTCCATCTTTATGAGGTTGCAGCTCTAGCCTAAGCCCCAGACCCACCTCCATGAGGCAGGAAGCTGGGGGGAGCTGCGCCAGCCTCTCCAGGAAACTACAGGCCACGCCTCTGAGGGCAGAGATCATCCTACTTTGGCAGCGCAAGCCACCCCAGGAGCTGTTCTGTGGCGGGAATTGGAAGTTTCATTTTCCAAAAACAGGGGAGGAAGAGACGGTTGGCCGCCGATCTCAGCTACTGATTGGTGGATTTGGCTGGCTAAAGTATACCCCTGGGAACAGCTACAGTTTGAGACTGTTCAAGTCAGAGAGAGGCCGATAGCCACCATTTTGACTCCACCCCCAGCATGAGGGGATGCCGGGCTAACTGAAAATCACAGTGACAGTAGGGACAGGTTTCTTTCACCCAGATCGGCCTGCAGCCCTAGCCTAGGCTTCAGCGCCACCTCTAGCAGGGAGGAAGCTGGCGGGCCCTGCACCAGCCTCTCCAGGTAACTGCAGGTACATTCCGCTGGCACAGACTGAATAATCAGAAGTCTACCAGGGCAATGGCGGTAATCATAGACCTGCACTGCATAGATTGCTGCCCACACCTGCAGCTCCATCCCCGCCCCAGGCAGGGGAGAAGGGGCGTAAAGCTCCATCAGTCTCTGGGCAACTACAGTCTAGGCCTACACGAGATGGATTATTCCACACAGCTGTGGCTCTGTCCCTACCCCTGGCAAAGGAGAAAGTTGGGAGAAGCTTCATTGGTCCCTGGGGCATTAAGGGCAGCTTGAGCCTCCACAGCTTACAGCACCAACTACATCCTCAGCTCCTACTACACAACCAGCAAGAGAGAAAGGGCAGGAAGCCCTAAACTAAAGAGAAAAACTGTACCCAGGATAAATACTCTAGTAAGCCAGATGAGAGAATCCTGAGAGCAGCAAGAGAAAAGCAATGCATAACATATAAGGGATACCCAATAAGATTAAGTGCCGATTTCTCACCAGAAACCATGGAGGCAAGAAGACAGTGGAATGATATACTTAAGATAGTACAAGAGAAAAACTTCCAGCCAAGAATCTTATATCCGGCAAGATTGTCTTTCAAAAATGAGAGTGAGTTTAGAGTATTCACAGAAAAACAGAGACTGAGAGAGTTTGTAACTAAGAGACCCGCTTTGCAGGAAATACTAAAGGGTGTGCTACAGCCTGAAAAGACAGAAGAGAGAGTCCTGGAAGAGAGTCTAGAAATGAAGATTATATCAATAAAAGTAACTGAAAGTGTCAAAAGAGTGGTAAAAATAAAATATGACTGTTAAAAGCCAAATATTTAGGAATAAACCAACAATGTAAAGTGCATGTATTCAGAAAACTACAACTCATTGTTAAATTTTAAAAAGACCTAAATAATTGGAAGAACATTGCACGCTCAAGGATTGGAAGACTAAATATGATTAAGTTGTTGTAACCGTTGGCCAATTTGATGTAATTATGAATTCCAAAAATATAATTGGATAATGCTTGTAAACTGATCTGTTAATCTGGGCATGATTAGGTTATGATTAGGGCATTGAGCCCCACCCCTTGGTGGGTGGGGATCAAATATAAAAGGCAATGCAAAGAACAGTTTTGAGAAGCAGTCTTTGAGAAGCAGCTTTGATGTTGGAAAGAAGGTCCCAGGAGAAGAGAAGCAAGCCGTTCGCCTGAGAGTCTACAGCTGACCTTGTGAAGGAAACAGGAGCTAAGCCCAGAGAGAAACACAGCCCCGGGAAGAGAGGAACCCCAGAAGCCTGAACCCTGGCAAACGTCGGCAGCTGTCTTGCTCTAACACGTGGCAATGGACTGTGGTGAGAGAAGAAACTTAACGCTTTATGGCCTGGTATCTGTGGACTTCTACCCCAAATAAATACCCTTTCTAAAGACCAACCCATTTTTTGTATTTCACATTAGCACCCCTTTGGCTGGCTAATAGAGTTGTCAATTCTACTCAAATTAATATACAAATTCAATACAACCCCGATAAAAATTCCACAAGCATATTTTAAATAAATGGAAGACATGATTATCAAATTTTTTGGAAGGGTAAGGGGTCCTGAATAGCCAGAAAAATCTTAAAAAAAGGAAAAGCGAAGTTGGAGGACTCTCATTTCCGGACTTTAAGTCGTATTACCTAGCTTCAGTGGTAAAAACAGCATGGGACTGGCATAGAGACAGACACATAGACCAATGGAGTCAAACTGATAGTTCAGAAACAGAACTTAACATCTATGGTCAAGTGATTTTTGACTAGCCTGTCAAACCACCCAACTTGGGCAGAACAGTCCAGTCAACAAATGGTGCAGAAAAAACTGGATAAACATAGGAAAAGAAGGAAAGAGGTTCCCTTCTCACATCTTATACAAAAATTAACTGAAAATGGCTCAAAAACAATATAAAAGCAAGAACCATAAAGATTCTAGAAGAAAATGTAGGAAAATCTGCTCAAGACCTCGTGGTAGGTGGTAGATTCTTAAAGGAGATAAGAGGAGGACTGAAATGGGCTACTGATACTTAATGTTGCAGAAGTTTTAATTAGCTTTACTGTAAAAGTGTGGAAATGTACAGAGTTGATGGTAACACATTATAGTGAGTAACAGCCGGTTTATAAATGGGGATGTGGCTGAAAATGGCAGTCTAGGGATGTAAATAACACTTGACAGAACGCTGGAGAATAATCTAGAGACTGAATAGCACAGTAAACCCAGAGGTGGATGAGAATTGTGGTAGATGGTATAGATGCAAGAGTGTCCTCTGTGAGCTAGAGCAGATGTATATCATTATAGCAGGGTGGTGGGAATGTGGAGAAGCATGGGAAAAATACAACTGGAGTGACCTATGGACAGTGGTTAACAGTAATAATGTAATATTCTTGCATCTATGCCAAAGACATACTGTGTTGATAATGGGGGAGTATAGAAAATGTGTGACAAATGCATGCAGTGGACCTGGTAATAATCGGGTGATATTATCTCATAATCTGTAACAAATGTTCCACCACGGTGTGGTGTGTTAATACAGCGGTGTTGTTTCGGAATTCTGCACAAGCGCATGATTGTTTTGGAAATTTACAACTTCTGTCGTAAAAATATATTTAAAAAATAATAACAGGATGGGTTCAGGGGAAAATACACCAAATGTAACATAAGGATTATAATTAGTAGTAACATTTTGACAATATTCTTTCATAATTTGTAACAAATGTCGTATGACAATGTAAGGGGTTGGTGGAGGGTTGACGTATGGGACCCCTGTATGATGTTATGAATGGTTGCTTTCTAAGTTCATAACTCTTACTATACACTTATTGTTTATGTATGTTCATGTATAAATGATATTAAAAAAATATTAAAAATAGGGTAGATTGGGGGAAAATACTTTGGTTAGTAGTAAAATCTTTTTTTTTTAATTTATTGAAGTATATCACTCATACATGAACATACATAAACTAAAAGTATTCGGTAAACATCATGAACTTACAAAACAAAAACGCATAACATCATACAGGATTCCCACATATGCCCCCTCCCCAAACACCCTGCATTGTTGTGAAACATTTGTTAAAAAAACATGAAAAGAGCATCATCAAAGTATTACAACTAACTATAGCCGATATCTTCCTGCCCTGTACATTTTTTTAAGGATTTATTTATTTACTTTTATCCATTTTAACACCCCCCCTTGTTTTTGCTGTTTCTGTGTCCATTCACTGCGCAACTCTCTGTGCCGTTTCCTGCCCTCTCTTCTCCTCCTGCCTTCACTGGGATTCGATCCCCGGAATCTCCAATGTGGGAGAGACGCGTCCTACCACCTGTGCCACCTTAGTTCCTGGTTTTTGCAGTGCGTCTTGGTCTTGGCTCTCCCTTGTGTCACCGTCCTATTACGTCATCATCTTGCTGTGTGGCTCGTGGGGCCGGGCGGTGTACCCGCTCACGGAATCTGGCAGCACATCCAAAGACAGGGCCTGATGGCTCACTCACTCGCAGGTCCTAGCGGTGCACCCACACACCTTCTATATTTTTATTTTCTTTTATTTTTACCAGGAGGTCCCAGGGATCGAACGCAGGTCCCTTCATATGGGAGACAGACACCCAAAGACCCGAGCCACATCTGTCCCCCTGCTATATGTCTTAAGGTTGACCAAAGATACCCAAAGTTACACTCTTTTCCCATACAGGATGGTCATGTAATAAATCAGGCTTCGTTTATCACCAGCATTCTAAAAACCAGCCTACGGAGAAAAACAAGGTCTGGGGACACATGCATAGTTTCTAATATAGCAAATGTTTACCCTACCCTGATTTTAACAAAATCATGTCAGTGACAGTAGTAATATTTTGAGGATGCTCTTTAATCATTAGTTAAAAATGTTTCACAGCAATGAAAGGTATTCGTGGTAGGGTGAGGTATGAGAGCCCTGTATGATGTTATGTATGTTTGTTTTCTAAGTTCACAACTGTTGCTATATACTCATTGTTTATGTATGTTCATGTACAAGTGATACACTTTAATAAATAAAAATTAAAAAAACATTGGACTGAACTTCTGGGAAGATGGCGGACTAGTAAGACACGGGAATCTCTTCTCCAGAAAAATAGCTAGAGGACAGGCTGAAACAGCCCTGAAAAAGATCTTCTAGGGTTTAGGACAGCAGGGGAAGGCTGCACACCACCCAGAGGAGAGAGGGACAAAAGAGGGAAATCGCGACGACAGAACCGTGAGTTGGAACCGGCAGCGCCTGCTGCTGCTGACACCCTCCCCAACACTCTTTAGAATTCTCGGGCTTCTGGGCCTGCGACTACAAAGGGGGCTCCAGGGATCTGCCACTCGGAAAGCGGAGAGAGAGGGACACAGCCTTAGGCTGACTCAGGTTCTGACGTGCAAATTTTGGCTGCGGAGCCCCACAGACCCTTCCACACGGCAGTTTCCCTGGGAGCCTAGGAAGGACTGGAGAAATCTGACCCTCGCAATCTCCCTCTCTTCTAGCCTGGACTAATTGTTGAGGACTCCACAGGAGAGGGGAGAGAGAGCCTGGGGCTGACCCTGCTTTCGACTCCCAGGTTAGGTCTGCCCTGTCCCGAGAGCCCTTCCAGGCCGGGTAGGGCTGCGCCATTGTTTGCCTTGGAGCCTGCAAGGAGCTCAAGATATACAAACCTCCCAATCTCCTCCTCTACTAACATGGACTGATTCTTGAGGATTCAGAGGGGAGTGGAAATATTTCCTAGCTGGGAAAAGGGAGGGGGCTGCCAGAGAAGACTGGAGAACTGTCTCAGAAAGTTTGACTTACAGGGAAGTGGGTGTGGCTCAATCAATAGAGCTCCGGTTTACCATATGGGAGGCCCCGAGTTCGCTTCCCGGGGCCTCCTTGTGAGGGCAGGCCGGCCCGCGCGGCACAGTGGGCTGATGCAGCAAGACCTCACAGCAGGAAGCGGGTATGGCTCAATCGATGGAGCCCCCGTTTACCATGTGGGAGGCCCCGGGTTCGTTTCCCGGGGCCTCCTTGTGAGGGCAGGCTGGCCGCACGACGCAATGGGCTGATGCAGCAGGACCTCACAGCAAGGGGGAGATAAGCAGACACAGAGAAGACGCACAGC
>JAQZBX010094173.1:0-12058 GCA_029593785.1 Cabassous unicinctus | reverse complement strand
TCCCGGAGGGGGGCACTGAGGCATCTTCCCTGGGCCTCAGGGGCTAGAAGCTCTGACCTCTGCTGAGTGGGGGTCCCAGTGCCTTCACCTTTCACACCCCTTCCCCAAGCAGGTACTCACCTCCTCACTGTCCGGGGGGGGCGGGGAGGAGGGAAAGGTGGGGGGAGAGAGAAGAGAAAGATCAGGGCCAGGCTGGTGGGGGGTGGAGTGGGGCAGACAAGCCCAGGGGAGGGTGGGCGGGGACAGCCACTGGGGAGGTTGTGGAGACCCCCCCAGTGGGAGGGGGCAGGGGCACCAGGCTGGGGGCCCCACTTACTCCCCCATCCTGAGATCTTGAGCTTAGAGCCTGTGAGGAGAGAGAGGCGGGAGGTGTCAGGGCCACGGCCCCCCTGGGCACGAGGGGTGGTGAGGGGCTGCAGCCCCTCCCGCCACCCCAGCCCCCTTCCCTCCCCCGCACCACCACCTTAGAGGGAGATGTCGTCTTGGAATTTCCCAGGGTGGGGGGTAAGAGGAGAAAGTTTTCCCGAAATGCCCGGCGCGGGGCCTGGAGGAGCTGCAGCTGTCTCCGGGGAGGGGGGGCGCCGGGGGGCCAGCGCAGGTGGCCGCCAGAGCAGCGCAGTTATTTTTAACCCACTTCTTTGGTTATGGGCCCAAGTGCAAGAAAATTGCTCCCCAGTTCAGCTTGGGGGCTCAGCTTCAGGGTCCCTCGACCCTTAAAACCTTCCGGGGTTCCCAGAAGTGGCAGTCAGACCGCCAGGGCTGCCAGGATTCCTGCCCAGCCCAGCCGGCCTCCTCCCTGCTCCCCTCTGCGTGGAACCCCCGAGGTGGCTGCTGACGGCAGCCCCCAGGTCCCCTGGCCCTTGCCTGGGAAGCCCTCCTGCCCACGTCCCGCCCGCGTCCCGACCGGGCAGGGCCTCACCAAGAGCCTGCGCTGGGTGCTGGTAGCAAGGTCGGGTGGCGAGTCGGGCCGGTGGGCCCAGAGGGAGGGGTATAAATGGCCTACCCCAGGCTGGGCCCCTGCTCGGAAAGGGCATGGAGCCCTCCCAGACCAATGGGGACAGAGGGAGCCAGGCGCGGCCTCCCCACCTGCCTGGGCCGCTGGCCGGCCGCCCCGTCCAAGGAGTCTTGCGGGGGGCCGCGGGGCTGGCTGGAGCTATTTAGGGCTTGGTGACGAGTTCGAGGAGCCTTCGCTGTTCTCGTAAGGAGCTTGAGGACAGCGTGCACGTGGCCTGGCTGGCTGAGAACCGCGAGGCGCCTGCCTGGGGACAGGCCCCCGGGGAGCTGGGAGCACGCGGGATGCCGGAGCCTCGCCCCAGATTGGCCCTGTCCAGCCCTGAGTGCGAGCCCCAAGCCCCCACTCCTGGCTTTGCCCTGTTGCCGCTGCCCAGCCCAGGCCCAGCCGCAGCTGGGGGGCGGTGGCACCCACTCCCTGCTCCCCACTTCAGCCCAGGGAGAGTCTAGGGCTCTGGCTAGCCAGTGCCCCCCTTCTCCAAATGCACTCTGTGCGGGCAGGGGCTGGGGCGCCCCCGACATGCCCACCTTGCTTGAAACGCCCTGCACTGGTCCCTCATCTGGGCAGCTCGGGGCACGTCCTCCGAGCCCAGGAGCACTGGAACTTCTCCCCAACCCCGGGGGCGGGGGCCACCTGGCTGCCCTGGCAGGCCCGGCCTGCGCCCCCCGCCCCGGGCCCTGTGTGACTTGGCACCCTCTGTGCGGTGGGTGCGGGCCCCGCCCTGCCGGCTCTGGGCGTTGCGGGGTGTGGGGAGACCCAGGCGCAGGGGCCTTTGGAAACGCTAAAGCTGTGCAGACCTGCGGGGCTTAGGAGGCCCATCCCAGCCAGGGGCCCCCAAGGCTCGGTGTGGCTTCCGAAGGCCTCTGCTGCCCCCTGCTGCTCGCGTGGCGCCATGGCCGGTCCTGCCGGACCCGGGCGCCCCCCACACCCAAACGCCTCCCAACAGCCCCTGCGCCCCGTGTCCCTGTGGCATCCCACGCCCTCCCTAGCTGTGCCTACCTCTCCAGGCCCCGTGGACTCAGGGGCTCGAGGGGATGGAGAAGGGCCTGGGGGCTTTGCGGCCCCCTCAGTGTCTGGCATGAGACAGAGGCCTCAGTTTGAAGGGAGGCCCTCCCCTACCCTTGGGAGGGGGCTGTGGCTAGGGGTGGAAGCCCCCACTCCACTTCTGGGCTGTCCCAGGGTTCAGGAAGGACACGTGGTGGAGACGGCGGTGGAGAAGGCATTTATTGGGGCGGGGAGATACTACAGGTCTGCCCGGCCAAGCGCCCGCAGCTCATCTGGGGGAAACCGAGGCACGGGTGCAATCAGGAGCGGGGCAAGGGCAGGCGCAGGCGGGGCCGCAGTCCCAGGGCCCGGTCCACCTTGCTGGCGGGCTGCAGGTGGTGCCACTGGGCGCTGGGGCGCCGGGCGTGGGCCAGCATGTCTGCCCAGTGCTGCAGCGCCTGCCCGGAGGCCCGGGTGCCCAGCAGGACCTTCCCCACTGGCTCGGCCCGGAGCTGCGGGCCACGTGCCCAGACCGCCAGCACCAGGTCCACGCTCTGGGCAGGGAGAGGGCCGCGCAGGGGGAGGGGCGGGGGAGAGGAACAGCCGTCAGGGGCGCCCGGGCCTGAGGCCCGCCCTGCCCCTGTCCCACTGCCCACCTGGACCTGGCTGACGGGCACACGGAAAGTGAAGGGCTCGTTGAAGTAAGGGGCAGCCGTGCCCTTCCTCGCAGGCGTCCTCTTCTTCTTCCATTTTCTCTGGTTCAGCAGCAGCTGGACTTTCACGTAGGGCTCTGGGCAGGCAGGGGGGCGGAGGGAGGCCGCCGGGATCTGAGGGCCGAGCGCGGGCTCTGGGCCCTGCCCGCCCCGTGGGCAGCATGGGGCTCACCTGCCAGCCCCGGGCCCAGGCCTCGGGCCTCCAGCACCACCACGGTCAGCCGGCCTGAGCTGGGCACGTACCGCAGAGAAAAGCACAGCTCCCCGGTCACCTCGGGCTGCGGGGGCAGCGAGGCGGGCTCAGCCGGGGGCGTGTGCCGCAGCTCTGGGACTCTGCGGGGTGCGGGTGGGCGGCCTCACCTCGGTGGTGCCCGGGGGGCCCAGCTCGTGCCAGAGCTCGAGGACGTGCCGCAGGTCCAGCGTGCCCAGCAGCAGGCGGAGCTCGCCCAGCGGCTGGTGTGCGGAGAAGCGCTTGAAGGCCAGGAGCTGCACAAGCAGCGTGGCCTGGGCCAGTGCGGCCGGAGGGACCTGCGGGGCCGGGGGTGTGAGCCGGAGCCCCTGCCCAGCCTCCCTCGCCGCCTGCTGCCGCCCAGGCCCACCTGGAAGAGGCAGGTCTCCTCGAACACAGGGCTGAGCGTGCCGTGGTGCACCTTGGTCTCGTGCCCGCGGCCTGCCTGCGTGGAGACGCTGACACGTGCGTAGGGGTCGGCCGAGGCCCCGGGGCCCGGTGCCCGCAGGCCAGCCGCCTGCTTCAGGCCCACCCTGAGCTGGGAGGCAGTGGGGTCTCGGCGGAGGTGCCTTCCAGGTCAGCCGTTCCCTGCGCCACCCAGCGCCCCCCGCCCCCACCGAGCAGCAGCACTGCTGGGCCTGGGGAGGGGGCGCCCCTCACCTCTTGGCTTCCAGGGTGGTACTCCAGGGAGAGCTGCAGGCGCCCCCACTGCTGAGAGCCCCCTGGGCCGGTCTCCGGGCTATCCACGTCTGGCTGCACCTGGGACGTGGGTGGGGCACGAGGCGAGGGGGCCTGCTGAGATCCTGCCCCCTCCAGGCCCAGGCACCAGCAGGCTCACGCCCTCAGCTCAGCTCTGTGAGACCAGCCGGAACTGGGGAACCCGCCCCAAACCTGGCACCACTCGCACCACTACCTCCCTCAAGAACCTGCCGTGGCTCCCAATGACCCGCAGACCGACTTCTGGTGCTGGCCCTCAGGGCCTTGGGCTCCGGTCCCAGCTGCCTCCCCCGGCTTCCCTCTGTGCTGCCTCCCCCACCCTTTGGTGCACCCTCCTCCCCTGCCCACTGATCCAACCCAGGCTGAGCGTGGCCCCTGAATGCCCCCCAGCCCTGAGGCCTGCCGGCGTGAGCCGGTGAGGTGCCCCTGGAGCTGATCAGGCAGCTGGCTAGGACTGGCAGTGCACAGAGCTGGGCACCGGGGCAGGTGCCAGCGCCCGCTCCTTACCGGGTGGGCAGTGGTGGCACCCCTGGTGCTGCCCAGGCCCACGGTTTCCTTGTCTCTGGGCTTTTTCCTGTGGCGGCGGCAGCGGCGGCAGCAGCAGGTGGCACAGAGGAGACAGGAGACGATGAGGACGCCGGCAACTGCGGCAATGACAGCGAGTGCCCAGTGGGGCCCTAGGGGGGCGGTGCAGAGATGGGCTGAGGTGCCCCCACAGACCGCCCGGCCAGGCCACCCTCCACGCCCCTTGAGGGGTCCTGGGACTCACAGGGGCTCCTGGCGATGAGGCTTGGAACGGGCCCGGGCAGAGCCGTGGTGCTGGCTGGAGCTAGGGAGCCGCGGGGGTCCGGCGGGCGCACCATCTTCCCACCCTGCTGGCCTGGGGGAGCCGGCCGGGGAGTTGGGGTCACCTGTGGGGATGGCCCCTCGGGCCCCCGCCGGCCGCCCCATCTGCCCAGCTGCAGCCCGTGCCGGGACTGCCCGGGCAGGGAGGCGGCCCGCAGTGGCCAGCGGCACGGGTTCCAAGCGGAAGCCAGTGGGAGGGAGGCGCCAGGCCCTGGCCAGGGCCCAGGATCAGCTCCCACAGCCAGCAGGCCCGTCCTCGCTGGCCCTCGCCCACTCAGCCCCCCACCCTCACCCCCTCAGCAGCCCTGGGGGGCTGGCACCAGGCCTCCTCCTCCTCCTCCAGGAAGCCCCTCAGCTGGCCCCTGTTCAGCTGCGGCTGGATGGTCCCTGCCTGGGGGTGGTTCTCGGGGGGCCGTCTCGTCCCCACTCCCACCCCCTCGGGGCCCACCATGGTTGGCAGTGTTCATGGTGGACCCGGGCTCCGGGCCCAGGAGCAGTTAGGAAACTTGGGCAGGGGGCTCCCGGGGTCACTGGGGGGAGAGCTGGGGCGGGGCAGGAGCAGGCCGGCTGCAGGTGGAAGCGCGTCGGAACAAGCCTGGGCTGAAGGTGCTTTCCTGGCGCGGGCGTGGGGCCAGCAGCGCCTGGGGATGAGGGCGAGGTGGGGGCAGGTAGAGGCAGGTGGGGCGGGAGGGGCCGGGACATTCCTTGCTCGCTGACTCAGCCGCCCAGGCTCGCCCACCTGCCCGCCCAGCCACCCCTACCTGCCTGGGGCCTGGGGAGGGAGCACACCTGGCCTGGCTGACACCTGGCCGGGCCTCCCCCACCCCACGGCCGGGAGCCCAGCGTCTTCTGTGACCTCAGGCCCACGGGCAGCTCTGCCTGTCCTCCCTCTTCCTCCACCAGGGAGCACGGTCCAGCCAGGACTCAGCCCCAACCTGGGCTCTCCTTTGTCCAGGAGAGCCCGTGCCCCCTCGCCATCTCCTAGCCCCACCTGGCCATGAGGGACTGTCCAGGCCACCACCCCCCCAAGGTATGACCAGGCACCCAGCCAGGGACCCTGCCCCCAAGCCTGGTAAGAGGCCAAAGGGAACTCTGGAAGATTCCAGAGATGACCCCCACACAGCATCAATGCTCCAGCCCTGATGACCCCCCCAGAGCCCAGGGGAGGAAGCAGCCCCCCACAGGAAGGCCCCACAAATCTACAGACAGGTCCCCCGGGTCCTGCCTCCCAGGCCCGGCAGTCGAACTGTCGGGGTCTTCGTGCCCCTGCCCCCAGGGGTCCAACCTGGCGGGAGACTGAGGCACCCTGGTGACAGGGCCTGGGCTGACCGGGGTGGCCTGGAGTTACAGGCGCAAAGCCAGGGCACGCCGAGGCAGGGCCACCACGGCCCTGCGCCCCCAGATAAGCTCTGCGGTCGCCATCGCGAAACTCTAGGAATTGTGGTCAAGGGCCCACGTTTGCCTTCTGTGCCGGCGAGACCCCTGCGGACAGAGCGCGGGTGCCCAGGGCCGCTCGTGGACTCCCCAGCCTCCTCGTGTGCCCCAACGGCCTCCCCAGGCCAGGGGCCCGGCACCCCTCGCGGCCGGCCGAGCGCCCCGGGGGCCACCGTGGAACCGGTTGGCCCACTTGAGAACCTACGACCGTCCCGCCAGCTCCGCGGAGTCAAAGCGGCCCCCGTTCCCACGCGGAAGCCAAGGGCGGCTTTTCCTTTGCAGCTGCGGGCTCACGGGCACTCTGGAACTGAAACCGCTTCGTGCGGGTGCTCGTGGTTTGGAATTCGGGATAAGCCGTGGACCGCGTGTGTGTGTGCGCCCCTCGCCCGGGCCCCCTTGACTGGTGCCAGGTGGCAGCTGAGCCCAAGAACCATGGGACTCGGGGCAGGCGAGGGCAGGGGGGCACAGATGGGGGGCCGCACTGGTCCCTGCAGGCCTGCAGGGGCTGCCCCGGGGGTGCCAGTCTCTGGCTCTGGGGGGACGGGAGCCTGGGGAGATGCAGGGTCCGCCGGGATGGCCAGGTCCCTGTGGCGGTCAGGGTCAGGCGGCAGGCGGCCACCAGGTGGCGCTGTCCACCCCCGCAGAGCCAGCCCGCAGCGGCCAGCCTCCAGGCCCAGGGCTCCAGAGAAGGCACCCCCGAGCCCCGGCAGGACAGGTGGCCCCAGACCAGACTCCTGGTTCTCCCCCCACCCCAGTCAATCCCCCAGGCCTCCTTGCCTAGGGCTGCCTCCTGGAGGGAACCTTTGGGCCAGAGCCTTCCTGCTCCTCAAAAGGCAGGAAGTTCTTCCTGCTATCTGCCTTGGGTTGTCTATCTTCTGGGGCATGCTGGAAGAAGACCTCTCTGGGTGTTAAGGCCATTTTTCCCAGGGAAGGGAGACAAGCCCGGGCCCCGGACACCCCTCCCGGGCCTCCCTTCCCATTTCTCCGTGTATCCTGGCTCTGCCCTCCTCTCTCAGGCCGGCGGCCCCCTCCTTGCAGCCCGGAATGGAGCCACCAAGCTCTGCTCTGCTGTTCCCTGCCCAAAACGCCCCTCCCCTTCTCCATCCTGCTTGTCCTTCAAGACTTGTGTGAGCCCTACCTCCTCCAGGAAGCCCTCCTTGGTCACTCCAGGCCCCTCAGAGTTGTCCTGCAGCTTTGTGCTGGATTCTACCCCGTGTTCCCTGTCAATCTAGAATCCCAGCTCCCATAAGGCAAGGGGAGGCTCCCCTCTAGATTTCCACATCAATCCAGGGCTGGGCTGATCATGGACTCGTATTTAACACCTTCTGGGAAGTCCTTCCTTAAGTCTAACTAGGATTTTTTGTGCTGCCCTGGAAGCAAGTATCTCAAGGCCCTTGCAGTCTTCCAGAAGAGTGAGATTTCCCCCAAGTGTTGGGGCGGCAGCCCCCCACCCCCACCCCAGTGCAGAGCGCCCTCACCTGACCGCTGCGTGTCCTGTGCCAGCCCGGCCTTGAGCCTTCCCCTTGGACACTGGGCACCCAGAGGCCAGCCCGGCCCGCGGCCGGCACTCGGATCCCGTGGCTGGAGCTGGCTGGGCGCGCAGCCTCTAGCGATTGGGACGCTCTCCTTGGCCAGGAGGGGGTGGGGGGGCAGGGCTGCGGGGAGCCCCACCTCGGAGCCGGAACTGCTGGCCCTCAGGAGCCGGGAACTCCCTTGAGGGGGAAGGTCCCTCCCCGGGCCCAGGGGCCGGCACGCAGGCCCAGGCCCAGCTCTGGGTCCCTCGGGGCTGGCGCAGCCCAGTCCCACCAGGGGCCTTGCAAGTGGGGTGAGGGCCCACTGGGCTGACCTTCAGGTGGAAACCGAGGACACGGGCCAGCCTGGGCTCAGGCTGAGAAGGGAGGGCCAGGGAGGGTGGCCTGAGCCACAGGCCTAGGGGCAGCGCTGGAGCGGCCGGGTCCAGAGGAGGCTGCCGCCCTGGGGGTCCCGGAGCCCACTCGGCCCAGATGCCATCTCCCTTCCCGGCACCCAGACGACCTCTTGGGGGGTCCTGTCTCTGCCTCCGGCTGGGCCAGCCCGATCCCCCAAGTCCTTCGCCTCCCCGTGTCGGGGCCCCGTGAGCCAGTGGAGGACAAGGCCTTGCTCGGTCCAGCCTCGGCGCCTCTTGCTGAATAACCCGAGCCAGTTTAGCTGGATTCCACGGAAGTCTCTCCTGGGGCGTCACTGAACCCCTTATCTGCAGCAACCTGACGGACATGCCGCTGGCTAATGGTTAACAGGAAGGCCTGGCCCGCTGCGGCTGCCGCAGGACCCCTGAGGACGCTTTGGGGCGACGGCAGGTGGGGCGTGCACGAGTGAGCAGGCGCGTGCCCTGCAGGCCACCGCACGAGGGGTCCTGGCACATGCGGGCGGGCACAGCCCTTTGGGCGCGCGTTGCGGGCGCTGCCGAGGGCCGGCTTGCCTCCAGCCGGGCTGGCCCCGGCACAAGGTGGTTTGCAAGAAGTGGTTAAAAGCAGAGGGGTCAGCAGCTGTCCCGGCACCATCGGGGGCAACCGGAGGGGCTGGGGGCTGGCGGGGAGCCGCGCCTGGGGGAGACACGTGCGTGGGGCTCTCCGGAGTGGAGCCGGGTGCTACGTGCGCTGTGTGCGGCTCCGTCCCCGACTGAGGGGCTTTGTGCCTGGCGCGGGCGCCTGCCTGGCGCGACGGGAGTCTGAGGCTCTGGGCAGGAAGAGCAAACCAAACAGAGCTGGCAGCCCCCGGGCGGGCCCTGCGGCCCCCGAGAGGGGCCTTGGCAGCGGCAGCCGCACGGAGACCCTGGCGGGCCTCCTGGACGGGGCGCTTCCTCTGGCGCCGCCTGGGGAATGTTTGAGGTTGGAACGCAGGGAAAACGCTGGCGCACGGGCCGGGGGCTGCCGCCGGGTGTGTGGGACGTGCAGCTGCAGCCTGTGTGTGCCTCGCCCGTGCTGACCCCGGGGCAGCCCGTTCCCCGTTCAACGGCCGAGGACGGGGCGCGGGCTCTGCACGGCCCTCTGTGGTTTGGGGCGCTGTGAGTGCCCACTGTGTCTCAGCCTGTGCACCATTCATCCTGGAGCTGGGCTCTGCGCCCTCTCCATCCCGGGAGCCTGAGCCCGCCACCTGGGCATCCCCCCGTCACCCGGCCTCCAGGGAGGCTGCGCCCACCACCCGGGCGTCCCCCCGCCACCCAGGCACCCAGTCAGGCTGCCCCTGTCACCCGGGCATTCCCCCATCACCTGGGCATCCAGAGAGGCTGCCCCCATCAACCAGGCATCCCCCTGCCACCCGGCCTCCAGGGAGGCTGCACCCGCCTCCCGGGTGTCCCCCCGTCACCTGGGTACACAGGCAGGCTGCCCCCATCACCTGGGCACCCAGGGAGGCTGCCCCCGTCACCTGGGCACCCAGGGAGGCTGCACCCCATTACCTGGGCATCTGAGGAGGCGGCCCTCCATCACCTGGGTATCTGGGGAGGTTTTCACCCATCACCCAGCATCTGGGGAGCCTGCCCCCATCACCCACCATCCAGGGCACCCAGTTCCTTGGTGCTGCCTCCTTGGACATCATCCCCACTTCTGGGAATCTGGGCTCTGTCTGCCTCACTAGGACTACGGGGGATGTGAATCCATTCCTTTGGAAAACTGGGTGACTTGTGCCCCATTCATCTCAAAACCTCGGTCCACATACCCCGTTTTCTGAGCCCCCGTTCCTCTAGACCCACCCACGGAACAGCTGGTCCTCCAGACCCCGAGGTCCTGTTACCCAGGCACCAGGGACCCCCGGGCAGCCAGTGCCTCACTTTTGCACAGCTTGGGAGGGTCTGCGCTTCCTTGCCTGGGGCTCCGCCTCTTGAGGCCCTCTCCCTTGCCCCGGGGTCCCTGTTGGTCTGGGGCACCCCTGCTGTCAGGAGGTCTGGAGGAAAGCAGCCTTTTCCCTGCAGCTCTGTGTCTGGGGTCTCCTACCCCATCATCTGCACCCGGCATTGGGGTGACATGTCAGAGCCCGGAGACTCCCTGTTCTCAGGACACCACAGCCCCTGGACAGCCTGTACCCTGTCCGCAGGGGCCCTGGGCACCAGAGGCCCTGTGGAGGTGCCTCACGTGGGCTGCGTCCCAGGCTGGCCCGCGGCCGGCACCACGATCCTGTGGGTGGGGCGCCCCTGCACCCGTCTCGGCCTGTGTGTGCCCATTCAGCCTCACCCCAGTTTCTGTGGGTCATTCATCGCTAGCTGGGCCGCTGCCCGCGGGGCCAGCCAGGGGCAGGGGCCCTACCTGTGCCCACGAATAACGTTGGGGTGCCGTGCTCCCCACAACCTGGGCCCTGCCCCGCTGGCGCCCCTCCAACACCTGCACTCTGCTCGGGACTCTGGAGACTGTCCCCCTCCCTTGGAGAACGGGGGTGGCCTCCAGGCCAGCCAAGCCCTCGGCACTCATGCGGGTTGCACTCAGCCTCATTGAATACGCCGGCGACGTGGCCCCTCTTAGCCGGAGAGGGGGGCCCGGCACCCCGTTGGTCTGGACGTCTGGGTGCCACAGCCCAGCACCGTGCGTGCCTCGATTCCTGGGATTGGGCTGTCTCCTCGTCTCCCAAATGAGGGTCTGCGCGCCCCGTGCCCCGTTGTGTCCGCATCGTGTGCCTGGTACCCCCTTATCTGAATTTCTGGGTGACGTGTACCCCGAAGCATCAGAAAGTCTGGGCATCTGCATGTATCTGCGAGGTGGCCGCCCCGGTCACCGAGCACCACAGGGTCTGCCCGTCAGCCCCGCGTCAGGCTGGGCGCCGTGTGCCGCCTGCGCCTCCTCTCGCCCTGCCTACAGCCTGGACCCTCTGCCCTCCAACGCCCCGGCCCTGGACCCCGCAGGACCTCGCCCTAAGTTTATTGAGTGTCCAGGCAGCCCCGAGCCCCCTCCTCCAAACGGCCAGGGAGTAAGGACTTGGACCGTCACCCTAAGTAGTGCCCTGCTCCCCAGTGTCCAGCGTCTCTGGGTGGCGCCCGTCCTGATTCCCTGGGTGCTGCTCAGCCCCCCCGTTGGTTTACACGTCTCCATGGCCTCCCCTGGTCACCTGGGGCCAGGCTGCCCCCAGCATGGACACTCTCACGTAGGCCTGTCCCGGGCCAGGGCCCCCGGGTGGCCCGTTCCAAGTTCCACTGCGTCCTTGGACGGCGGGCGCCCCATTCACGGGTGTCTGGGCCTGTGTGGGCCCCACTCACGCTTGTTCGGGGTCTCTGTGCCCCATTCATCCGCGGCGCCGGGCGGGCCGCGCCTCACCAGCCCAGGTGCCTGGAAGTTCCGGCCCCTTCCTCGGAGGTCCAAAGCTGGACCACAACTCCCCAGAGCTCTGGGTGACGTGGACCCCATTCAACCAAGAACCTGGGTGCCCCACACCCCCTTGCTGTGCATGTCTGAGTGTTGTGAACCCCACATCCAAGGATCTGGGGGGCATGTGCGATGACTGTGACCATCTGGAGGTCTGGGTGCTGCAGCTTGCACCTCACTTCCCTGCATGCCAGGGGGACCTGCATGGGTCTGAGGATCGGGGTGTCCTGTTCCCCACTCCCCAGCCGACCACGTCCTCCAGGTCACGTAGGCCTGTCCTGGGGCAGGGCCCCCGGGTGGCCCGTTCCAAGTTCCACTGCGTCCTTGGACGGCGGGCGCCCCATTCACGGGTGTCTGGGCCTGTGTGGGCCCCACTCACGCTTGTTCGGGGTCTCTGTGCCCCATTCATCCGCGGCGCCGGGCGGGCTGCGCCTCACCCGCCCAGGTTGCGAAGACAGTCTGCACATTGTGGGCCCGGCTGGGGAGCAGCGCGCACATTCCAGGGGCTGGCGGCCAGCCAAAGCAAACCCCGCGCTCCTGGCGCGAGAGGCGCGGCGGGGGGGCGGGCAGGGAGTGGCAGGGGTGATGGCGAGGGGGGCGCGGGGCACCTCAGTTTGGGGGGAGGCGATCAAAGCCTCCCCTACATGGTACCACCCTGCGAGCCGAGGGAGGCAGGGGTCCGGGCCCCCCTGCTCGTGGCAGACGTGCGTCCTGGACAGGCAGCCGGCAGGAGCGCTCTGTGCCCGGGGCTGGGGGAACGCCCAGGACCCCTCCGCCGTGCCTGCCGTTTCCTGCC
>JAQZBX010094172.1:0-12060 GCA_029593785.1 Cabassous unicinctus | reverse complement strand
GTGAAGTGAACTTTAATCTCAGTGTCGCTACCATGCACAGTTTGCCTGTGGATAGCCTTCAATTCTTGGAAGCTATTTTCACTGCTTTGAACATTTTCTATCTCAGATTACCAAGAAAAATGACATGAGTTCATTTTCACATTAATCGATATGAAATTCATTTATCACATAGCCAAGAAATGGAGGCCATTTAGTGTAGCACTGATGGCTGATGAGTAACTTGACCACTTATCAGCTTCAAAAATAAGGCTAATGATACTTTCTGTATCCATCATTGGACTGTAGGTACTGATATAAAGGCAGTTAAGGAATAATTTTTAGAGTTTATTCTTTCTTATGACCAAGAATAATTGAGAATATGGATCTGAAAAGCATTATATTATGAAAATATTTTTACACCTAGTTTTTCAAATTTCAAAGAAAGATGACTTATGAATTTGTGTCAGTAACAATATATGTGGTAGGCAGAATAGCCTCTCAAAGATGGCCACACCTAATCCCCAGAACCTGTGGATATATTACCTTACATGGCCCCAGGGCCTTTGCAGATGTAATTTAGGCTATGGACTTGAAAATAGGGAGATTACACCCAATTATTCTGGTGGCCTGATCCAATCACATGAGTTCTTAAAAGCAGAGAAGAACTTTCTCTGGCTAGAGCCAAAAGGTAGACATGGCAGAAGAGAGTGGACAACGTGGCAGAGAGATTTGAAGTGCGAGTAGGACTAGACCCACACATGGCTGGGGGCTTAAAGATGGAGGAGAGCAGGAGACCTCGAGGAGCTGAGGGGTTCCCGGGCAGCAGCGCAGGGGAGTAAGGAGCTCAGCCCTATAGCCACAATAAACCGGTTTCTGCCCGAATGACCTTGGAAGTGCAGTCTTCCTCAGCCTCCAGAAAGGAACACCTCCCTGCCAGCACCTTGATTGTGACCTTGTGAGAGTCTCCATAGAGGACCCAGTCGAGCCACTCTGTACATGGACTTCTGGCCTATAGGAGCTGTGAACTGCTAAATGTGTGTTGTTTTAAGCCGCTACACTGGTGGTCATTTGTTATAGCAACAATAGAAAACGAATGCAGTATTCTTGCTCTTTTACCATATGATGGGTAAGTATCTGATGACATTTATGGATGGCTAAAATATTTTATGTAAAACACCTGTCCACTTATTTTTGTGTTTTCCAGGTGCATTTTCTATGAAATGTGACAATTCCCCAATAGAGAAAATCCTTAGACACTAAAAGCTTTGAACTCAGGTGAAAATCTTGAAGAAATATATTTGGAGACAGTTTGAAACTTGGCAAAACTTGTCCTTCCATCCTTTGCCTTCACTTTCTTGCCTAACCAGGCAGAAAAACCCTCCCTGGAAAATTGGAAACCATAGCTGACACTGTCATGCTTCTGTACACTTAACACCTGCTGCAAAGTCCTTAGTTCTTACTATCTCAGCAACAGATTTTACCCTCGAACAATTGGTTCAGTGGAAGTGTAAAAGGAGGCAGACTGTTGACAAAAGGGATCATTGTTTTTCTGAATCAGGCCTTTTAATTAAAAATGGAATTTCAGTAGACAGATTCTTTTCCAGATTTCCTTTCAATTCTGTTAAGTTCAGGTGCACATAATCCATTAATTTCAGCCCCTCTTTATTGAGGTGCTTTGTGCTCTCCAGGGATTTGGTAAAGGTTTGTATATTGCATGAATAATGACACTAAGTAAATCATTTCCTTGTACGTTTTTGCCAGGTATGGCACTGAGTGCTGTGGCCCCTTTTTTATTCATATTGTTTCTTAAATTTGGGGTGGCCTTGCCCCATGCTGGGCCCACTACACATGTACCTCACATACTTTGGGGTGCCGTATCTGTCCATCACAGGAAGGAGGGTGTCCTCTATTTCCTATCTGTAGAAACCATCTTCTGCTCTTGCCTGACAAGCAATACAAAGACCCTTAAAGCCAGCCAAAGGAGCAGCCACTCCCCAAGCAGTCGTAAGTTTCTGAGACCGTGGAGTGCTTTGGTGGTTTACTACCACCCAGGGACTGCGCTGGACTCTGCTCCTGGGACCCCTGACTCCTAAGGTGTGTCTGGAGACAACCAGAGGTGTATTTATTACACTGAGAATCCTCTGGTCTCCAACTTCAAGCAAGGGCATGCAGTGCCTTTCTTTGCATGGTAATAACTGAACTTTTGAACATACACAGCATGTTGAGGTTTTCTTATATTTAAGGAAATACAGACTTCTTTTGGAAAATTTGAGGCTAGAATTCTAATATTCAAGGAATAATTAATTGTGAAAGTTGGGTTTCTTTACCAGGGCAGCCTTTCTTAAGGGGTGAAGGGGAAGCTCCCTTAGAAGATGGTTGTATAGAAATTATCAGGGTGGGATATGTGTGTGTGTGTGTGTGTGTGTATGAAACAAAGCCACTAAATAAGCTTTAAGTTGGCAAGTGGGAAAATTGTGCTCCATCATATATCATCTGAGACAGAAAATCCCAGCAGGCTCAGGGAGCCCCTGGATATCGTGTGATTTGATGTAACAACCCAGTGCCTTTCAAGGTGCAAATGAGAATTTTCTCTTGTATTATTACCATTATTTAAATGGATATAAAAAGCAAAACTCATTTTATTTTAAATATCAAAGTATATTGAGGACAGTGCAAGGTTTTTACATTGCTCAACTATGGATCAAAATAAATGAGGACTGCCTTTTAGGGCAACTCTTTCATGTTTTCAGAAGGACTCTATTCAAATGGGAAATCTAGTCCACTGTCTTACCCACCATTTATTTATAGGAAATCAACTTACACAAAGCTAAAGACCTATAGTTGTTGTTTTTTTTTTTTTTTACTAAAAAATAAGTTTTTTTAAAAAAATTTATTCAGAGACTTTACAAAGGGATTGCTTATTCTTTTTTTTTTCCCCCCCTACCGGAAGGTTCCAGGGATCAAACCCAGGTCCCTCCATATGGGAGACAGATGCCCAACCATTTGAGCCACATCCACCCCCTGCTTATTCTTAATACCTTACCTTGCTTAATTTTTCCACATTGATTTTTAAATGCTCCTAATATTTTACTCCTTTTTTCCGGCCTAGTGTTCTTACCCAGTAATTGCCTGTGATTCCTCTTTCTCTCTGTCAAATTGGCTGTTATTTTCAAGTCACTAACCCATACATTTGCAGATGGCCCTTTTACATTCTCTGGGAGCCTTACTGTATTTCTCTCCCACCATAAACCCCAGGCACATCTTCTGAAGCACATAGAATATCTTTCATGTCTGGAAGTTGATCTAACGCCTGTGTCTTTGGCGTTGTAGACTGCTGATAAAGATCTCGAGCTGCTTGTGCGCATGTGTGTGAGCGTGTGTGGCCCACATTAGCACTTCGAGAAAGTCATCCGTTCCTGACATCTGTTTTCTGTATTTTGCTTTTTGTAAGAAATGATTGAACACAGTCTTTTTAAGCTTATCAGTTACTGATGATTATTATTTTTAATCTCAAGTTCTGTTTAAAGACTGCTGCTTCATTTTTCTAAAAGGGCTCAATTTCTGTATAATTGTTTTTGACTAAGTCAAGAGAAAAGATGCCTATTAGATGTTAGGTAAATATACCGTTGTCTTTTTTGTTAGCTAAACACCAGCCTTTGAAAGCTGTGGAGACATGCCCTCAGGCAACCAGCGTCCCAGTTTTTGGAAACACCTGTACACTGAAGCCAGCCCCCCCTGCCCGGGGCAATCTCCTCCACAGCTCCCTGCCAGAATTTATGGAGGGGCCTAAAGTCTGGCCAGGAGGCTGCTGAGCAGTAAAGGAGAGTGCTAGCTTTGCCTTTCCACGTGGTAGTAAATTAATATTTTTGGAGTTTTATAAAGGAGGTTTTGTGGATACCCCACTGATAGGAGAATTAATTCATTACTGTGGGTTATTAATACATGCTCAGCAAATAGGTTTTGAAGATTGTTAGGAAGGGGGAAATATAGTGGCTAATTAAACTTCCCGTTTACTTTTCAGACTGCAGTTTATAACATTCAAAAAGGCGAGCTTTGGCCAAAGAATCCTTTTTTTAAAACGATGATTTAAAGTGACAATTTTGTGAGAAAAAAATCACACTAAAAGCTTCATCATTTTCGTCCTGAAGAAGACACTAAAGAATGGATTTCAGATTCCCAGGCGATGTCACAGGAACTGAGGCCTGTGATGAATTGCTGCAATTCCCCAGGTTTTTTTTAAGTCCCATTTAAAATTCTAAGGTCTCATTTTACATGAAAAAGAAAAAAATGCTATTCATATGCACAATGGAAAGAAGAAATACTTTATATAAACTTACATAATCTGATTAGAGACTGACTTTTTCTTTCCGCAGCATTTGGAATTTGGGCCTTTAATTCCCATTCTGTCATTTATTCCCCAAGGACTCTAGCAAACCTCTGGTTCTCAGCTAGATTGTGAGGCGTCTTAGAGTACATTAGAAAAGGCGCTTCCTCTGGGTGGATGCAGCCCTGCAGGTCCACAGCTTGCTGCCCTCTTGGAAGGAAAGCACCCCCCACTCCTACCCCAAACAACATCCCCAGCGGGGAGGGCTTTGCTGACAGAAGGCTGCTGTTTCAGAGGCTGCCGGGCCCCCCTCTGTGTTCCTCTCAGCCCTGGTGCCTGGCCGGCCGGCCGCTGCAGAGTTTGTATGCTAGTTACATTCTTTGTAGGACCGTTTTCCTATGTTGCTGCCAAGCTCTTTCTTCAGATCTGCAACCCTACACTGGGCTCCCATCAGAGTCCTCTTTCAGGAGGCCTCAAGGGAAAACAGCCCTATTCACCAAACAGCAGAGGAAACCCCACCAGCTCTCAAGGATCGCCAGACACATTGGGGGAACCAAGAGCGTGAGAGAGAAAAATAAAGATAAATGAGCAAAAACAAAACAAAGCAAACAAACATAAAAACCAAAACTGTTTTCGGATAGAGAAATTCTATAGAGAATTAAGGAGAGCTAAAAGAAAACAGACCAACTTAAAAATTCCTTTCATTAAAATATCCAGGGAGATTTAAATAGATACTACAATCAATGTAAAAAGAACAGAATGCTAGGCAATTGGAATAATCTGACAACAAGGGAGAGCTCCTAGAAGCTTAAAAAGATAAATTTGAGTATGTCTCGCCAGACTGTGGAGCAACGAGAGAAGAAATGAAAACAGGAGACTGCTGTGCGCGGAGGATAAGGGCACTGACCTTCGCAGTGCAGAAGCAAAGTGGAATTTATTGGCAGCAGAGGGCTAGTGCTTTTCATCATGAACCCTCTCTACCACTTGTCTTAGGCATAGATGACTTTGATAAAATGTAAGCAATCATTTGAAAATCCTTCGATTACAAATAATTCTATAAACAGGAAAACAAGTCGGTTCTTCAGTATGCATGTTATTTAGTATATTATTACTTAGTATTATTATGTACACACATGCAAGAAGTACTAATTCTCATTGTGAAATAGTCAAACAATATTGACAAAGTAAAATTCCTCTTAACCCTTATTTGGTCCTTTTCTCCACACTGGTAATATTTTGTGTTAATCCTATGAGACCACTTTTTTTTTTAAAGGAATTCACATAAAGCATATATGTACATATAACAGCTTGTATGATTTTGTTTGTACATATAGTGTTAACATAAGCAGACCACTCTAGGTATTGGTATGTTGATATGCAACTTTCTAACCTAGCAATATATCTCAGAGATTTTCATGCCACTATGGATAGATTTAACTCATGGTACACTCTTTATTGTGCTCTTGTATTTTTTTCACATGTAGGAGCAGAATTTCTGGGCAATAGATTACATGCATTTTAAACTTTACATCTATATTCTTTCATAGAGTGTATGAAAATACCTGTTTCCTAAAATTTTCACCTACAAAGTGTGATATTAACATATTATAATATTATAGAAATGTGTTATCACTCCATTATGGTTTAATTTTAAATTACTCGGTTCATACTATTCTGTTGGATGATTTGTCTTTTTTATATACTTGAGGGATTTCGGTGTATTTTCTGAGTAGCAACACATATTTAAAATACTTTCAACCCACCTGTCACTTGAATTTTTTTTAGATTGTGAGAAAGCATCGACTCTCCCTGTGTAAATACTTCTGTTAAATCACCACATCATTATAGTTCTGACAAAATTCCGGGCATTTTCTATTGGAATACAGTGAAGAGGAAGGAGTTAAAGCATCTGACATACTTCTTATTCACACTTTCTCTACTCTGGAGGATGGGAGGATGGGTGTTGGGTACACTTCTGGGGTCAGGAAAAGCATACAGGTGGCCTGGGTTGCTCTGTCAACGTGATAGTTGGGCCTCTAGGCAGATAGATGGATAGTTGCTAGACTGTCCTTATCTGTGGAATGTTCTTAACAGGGTGTCTCTGTTTACATCAAATAAGTTCCCTGGAAATGCCACATGAGCTGGGGCTTAAAGTGGATATGTCTCAGAAGGCACACACTTCCCCCTGTGAGGACACACCGCTCAGTCTGGGTTCCTGTGGCCAGAGCTCCCTTCTCTGCTACAGGAAGGAGGGAGCTGCCCTCCTGGGCCAGGCCCTTCCTATCCCACGGGAGCCCCTCAATCCTCTGTATCTTTAAAATCACGGTGAAGCTTCTCAGTGGTTAAGGGCTTTTGCTCACGCCAGTCTGAAATGATGACATGATCCCGTTTGCTCAGGCACCCATATGAGCCTTCCAGAGAAGGCAAGTTGGAAGAACCAAATCCCGTCTGAATACAGGGTGAGCGTTAGGGAGAGCCCAGTTAGATAGAAGGAGCGCAAGGTGGGGGAAGCAAAGAGAAGGCTAGTGTTGCTGGGAGGGATAGATGAAGTAATAAAACGGGACAGGGTCAGATGGCGAGAACCACTGGCCGTGCTTAGGGCTCTGGCTGGGGCCTGCCGGGGGAGGGAGGCTTGCAGGGCATTGGCAGCAGAAAGGCCTGCTCAGATTGTGGAGAAAACAAGGCCCAACTCTGGAGGCCACTCTGAGGGGCAGCAGGGAGACTGTGCGGAGGCCATTCATGTGGCTCAAAGGAGAAATGGTGTTAGGGATGCAGAGGAAGGGATGCTTTGAGAAATATTTAGGAGGAAAAACTTGTAGGACTTGTTGATGGATTGGGCATGGGGCTTGAGCAGAGAAAGGAATCAAAGGTGAGGGCAGGTTTCTCACTGGAGTGACAGCTGAGATAGTGTCTTAGTTTCCTGGGGCTGCAAAGTCCTAGAAACAGAAATTCATTCTATCACAGTTTTGGAGGCTGGGAGTTGGAATTCAAGGTGTTGGCAGGGTCGTGCTCCCTCCGAAACCTGCAGGGGAGAATCCTGCCTCGCATCTTCTAGCTTTTGCTCTTTGCTAGCATTATGGTGGCATTCCCTGGCTTGCAGATACTTCCCTCCAGTATCTCCCCCTCCATCTTCGCATGGTCTTCTCTCTGTGTCTGTTTTTGTATTCAAATATTCCTCTTCTTAAAGAGACACCCGCCAGGCTAGGTTCGGGCCGCTGTAATCTAGTTTGGCCTCATATTAACTAATCACAACTTCAAAGACCCTGTTTCCAAACAAGGTCCCACTCACGGCACCAGGAGTGGATTGGAATATGTCTTTTTGGGGAACACAAGTCCACCCCAAAGAGACAGGATACTTTGACCTGAAAGAGTATATATAGGAGAACAAACTGGTCAGGGAGGCATGGGATGAATTCTGTTTCAAACATATAAAGCTGGAGTGCCTGTGGGATATAGAGATGGATATCCAAGGACCTAGAGAATCACAGGGACAAACTCTGGGATGTGGATATCATCTACGTGGAGTTTGCAGTGAGACTTTGGGAGTAGATGAGATTGTCCATAAAGAATGGACAGAAGAGAAAGGCCGGAGCACTGCCAGGTTAGTTTATCACTGGATTCTCTATAGTTAAATAAGATGGTAACCTTATGAATGAGATTCTTCTTTTCAGAGAATACATAGGAGTGATCCTCCTGGTGACTTTGAGAATCAGCATATTGATATAATATGATGATATCTAGTTTCCACAAGAGGTTATTCATGTCATATACAATAATGATATAACTACATTCCTTGTTATTCGAATGAATAGGTAATCCTGCTGGCTCCAGTATAGGTGATGAGAAAAGCCGAATAATAACTACCATTTCTGGGGTGCTTTCTCTGTGCCAAAAAATTCATGGCAGGAGACAAATCATTTTTATCTTTGTATCTTTATTATCGTGCACCCAAAGAGCGCTCAATAACTGTTAAACAGATGAAACTGTGAAACTATGCGTATGTAACGTCCCTTACGTTTTGTAGAAGGCGGGTTTATGTGAAATACAAGCTAACACTTTTGCTATTGTTATTAATAATGTCAAGGAATGCAAATCCCCAAGTTCCTGAAAGTTTTTATTGCATATGATAAGTAGCTAGGAACTATTGTGTATTGTCAATTCATCATCCCATGAGAGTCCTTTATTGTTAAGTTGGGGCAATTTCTGGCTTTATTAAACTCAGTGTAATATTCGATTTTCATTAAAATTTTTCATTTTCAGAGTGATGTCTTTCTACAGTGCAACACTGTTCATTTATTACTTCATTTTCATTTTTTTGAGCTTTTGTTTTCAGACATGTGCTAAAGTAAATAAGCTTAAGGTAAGCCTCATGTGATTAAACTATTCATTATACTTTAACCTTTTGAAAATTTACATAAACATTACATTTCACCCCATTATGATATTGGCACAGGGGACTGAATTCTTCTTTTGGAAAATACTTGTCACAATAAGAAAGAGCACTTCTGCTTTCCCTTCTTTACTATTTGGTTTTTATTAGAGGTGATGAAAATTTGACATATGAACTAATATTCACAGGACAGTAAGAAATGTGTATCAGAATTACCTAAACAAGCTCAGAATGTTGGAATTAAGCCATTGGACATGGAAGAACATTTTAATTTCAATGTGTTCTTATTTTAAATTCTCCTGTCTTAGGAATTTGTGTTATTTTTATAGTCATTCTTTATTTTTAAAGAAGCTTTAGATTACATAAATGTTACATCAGAAAATATAAGGGATTCCCACATACCTCACCCCTCCCCAGCCATACTCTCTCCTATTAACAACATCTTTCACTTGTACAATTGATGAACACGTAATGAAGCATTGCTACTAACCATGGTCTATGATTTACATTATGGTTTACACTTTGCACTGCACAATTTTATAGGTTTTGACAAAATGTATAATGGCCTGTATCCATCATTGCAATATCATGCGGAACAATTCCAATGTCCCCAAAATGCCCCACATTACACCTATTCTTCCCTCTCTCTCCCCTCAGAACCTCTGGTGACCACTGCCTTTATATCAATGTTACAAGTCCTTCCATTACTAGAATAATAATCTACTTTAGTTCATAGTTGCATTCCCCCCTTATGTTTGTTCGTTCCTCAGTCTTGAGGATTTTTGGGATGGTGATGCCCACTCTGCTTCCAATTGAGAGAGGGCTTAGATCCCATGGGGCAGATGGATGGAACTGTGTTGCTTGCAGTTGTAGATACTCTCTGTTTATTTGGGATGGGGGTTGTCCATCATCATTCTTTTGCTAGTTGTCCTGGGTTATTTTTATATTTCTGAGAGTCTCGATATTTCCTTGGGAGGTATTTACTGTTTAATGTTGTATCCTTGCTTTACCTGGAGATATTTATGGTTTGGATGAACTGTTCTCCATTAGTGAGACCTTTCTCATTGGGAATAAACTTTATTTTCATTTAAAAATCCAGTCATTTTAATGTAGTCTTATAATGACATCATTCAACAATAGCATTTTGGATAAAATGTTAATTACACCATGAAACTTCAATTACCATAATGATGCTAACATTTGAATTTCCAGTTTTTAATCCCCAGAGTGAGTTAACCCTTTCTCTTATGACTGTGTGACATGAATGGTTGGCATGGGAATTACAAAACAGCCCTGGCCTTGACACAGCTAGTTCTGAGCTCTGCATCTGTTTTTGAAACTCTCTGGTGCTCAGTTTACCCAAATGTATAATGAAGGAGCTTAACTTCCTTCCAGCTCTAAATGTCTGATACTAATTTTTGAGTTTCTTTTGTTTTTCTCTTTTATCTCCTCTGTCCCCTATTTCCCACTCCTTTTCTTAACTGTTTCCACGGTCAAGTCTAACAACTCACCCTGAAGCCAAGCACATTTTCTGCAGAAATGAAGAATTAATGGCCATGGTGTAGTTTTACGTTGCTGCCTCAATTGTCCCTTTGGGAATTTACACAGACAGCTCTGTTTGTATGAGCTGTGAAAGGAAACCCTAAGCCAGTAACTGTGAAATCATATGCTCAAAGCCAAGGATGAGAATATTGTTTAGAATTTTAAATATTAAAAATGCTCGGTATTTGTTTTGCCTTTGGGGCAGAGTGAATTTTGTGGAGTCTGATTTTATATGTGATAATGCTATTTTTTGTTGGTCAACACTACATGATAATGTCTTGTTATGAATGTCCATGAAACTGTAGGTTGAAAGTCTTTAGGGGGTCACCCAAAGAAATACAGTCCTTTAAATGTCGGTAAATGAAAGGACTCTGTCATTTCCTATCGGTATTTATGTATCTACCTGCACTAGGGAGTTTTTTTTTTTCTAAGCCCACTCATTCTTCAAGATATTTCTGTAAAAATAAGTAAACAATCTTGGAGTATGAGAAACATGTTTGCCTGTCTGTTGTATAATGTTGATGCACATACTAGAAAGAGAAGCAAATACCAGACATACCAAAAACATTTAAAATATAGGTAGAGGGAATCTAGTTGTTGATGTAAACAAAGAAATACAAAGAAGAAAATCTATATTGAGAGTCGGGTGTTGCAAGAGATAGCTGCCTGTTTATTACTTTATACTGGAAAGAAAAAAGTGGAAATACTAAAACATATCTGAAAACAACATTCAATTTGTAGTTTGAGAACAGAATTTCTGAGCTCTTCAGCTTGTGGGGATCAGGAGGCTCAGAGCACAATGTGAAGAGCTTGCTTCGAATATCCTGGCTCACCAACCGCTTGCAGCACGGGGCTGGACAAGCTGCTGACACGAATAGGAACCTTAGTTCATTAGCTGTGAAACTCAGGTGATCTTGTGTGTTTTGGGTAAGGCAAGGATTAAGGGGAACATCCAAATGGGACCCTAAAATAAAAGTGTCAAGAACTATGTAGATATTTGTCAAAAGTTTAAGGACAATTCATGTTTGTGATTCTAACTTTATATGTTTTCATACCTGTTTGACTCTACGCACCGCGTTATATCACAAAGTCATGGTGGCATAGAAGAAAATGGTTGCATGTAAATTTGGGTCAAATTAAGATCAGGGAAAAGGTAAGTTAGAATAGTGTAGCCGTTTGGCAGTTTGATGTAATTATGAATTCCAAAAACAGATATTGGCTCATGCTTGTAAACTGGCTGTTAATCTGGGCTTGATTAAGTTATGATTAGGGCGTTGGCTGGGCAACGTCAATAGGGCATTGAGCCCCACCCCTGGGTGGGTGGGGTCTCCAAGATAAAAGACACGGCAAAGGACAGTGTTGGAGAAGTTTTCATGTTGGAGCCTTGTGCTGGAGCCCCGGGAAGTAAGAGAGCTTGGTGGAGGAAGGAGAGAAGGCCCTGGGATAGAGACTAGCCATTCGCCTCAGAGTTCACAGCTGGCCTTGTGGAGAGAAGCAAAGCCCAGAGAGCCTCATGGTCTACAGCTGACCTTGTGGAGGAAACAGAGGAGCTGAGCCCAGAGAGAAATGCAGCCCTGGGAAGAGAGGAACCCAAGAAGCCTGAACCCTGGCAAACGTCGGCAGCTGTCTTGCTCCAACCGCAGCAACAGACTGTAAGCTTCTACCCCAAATAAATACCCTTTATAAAAACCAACTGAATTTTGGTATTTTGCATCAGCACCCCTTTGGCTGACTAATACAAATAGGAAGCAGCTGTTAGAAGAAAATCGGACCTCAGTTGTGTGGGCAACACACATGGAGTTGAGGCTCAGATTTGGCTCTTTCA
>JAQZBX010094171.1:0-12064 GCA_029593785.1 Cabassous unicinctus | reverse complement strand
GCCAAGTGACAGAAAGTTAGAGAATAATCTAGGGACTGAATAGCTCAGTAAACCTAGAAGTAGATGAGAATTGTGGTTGATGGTACAGATGCAAGAATGTCCTTTGTGAGCTAGAGCAGATGTACATCACTGTTGCAGGGTGGTGGGAATGTGGAGAGGCATGGGAAAAATACAACTGGAGTGACCTATGGACTGTGGTTAACAGTAATAATGCAATATTCTTGCATCTATGCCAAAGATGTACTGTGTTGATAACAGGGGAGTATGGAGAGTGTGTGCCAAATGTACGCTATGGACCTGGTAATGGTCGGATGATATTATCTCATAATCTGTGGCAAATGTTCCACCACAGTGTGGTATGTTGATAGAGGGGTGTTGTTTGGGAATTCTGCACATGTGCACAATTGCTTTGTAGGTTTACAACTTCTGTCATAAAGATATATTTTAAAAATGATAATAGGGTGGGTTGGGGGAAAATACACCAAATGTAAGATAAGGACTACATTTAGTAAGAGTTTGACAATATTCTTTCATAACTTGTAAGAAATGTCTCCCAACAATGTAAGGTGTTGGTGGAGAGCTGATGTATGGGACCCCTGTATGATGTTATGAATGTTTGCTTTATAAGTTCACAACTTTTACTATACACTTATTGTTTATGTAAAAAAAAAAAAAAAAAAAACAGCTGGAGAATACTCTCTCACCTCTGATATGTTCTCTCCTATCAGGAATTTTAGTTCATCTAACCTCTGTTGCCCTCACAGCTCTCCTATTTCTTTTAAATATTTTTTTTTAATGTTATGAGACTTTTTATTTGTTTTGTTTTGTAGTGAGCACACTAGTCTTCTGTGGCCTGTTACATTCTACCTGGAAGTGGAAGTGATATTGATCTATTTTTAACTCATGCCTAATATTTTTTGCATGTACCCTTTAAGTCAGTTTCAAAATTGTCTTGATTTTATTTAAATTTTGAAATCCAATTTTCTAATGAATGTTAAATTTAACTTCAAATCACAAATGAAGTTTTTCTCCAGAAAATGTCATTATTTCAATAGATTCATAGAGTATGGCCATTCACAGGATCAACTAAACTATTCTTTTTGTCACTGTCTTAGTCTTATACAATTTATGACTAATATCTTGTCTATGTGACATTTTTTCCATCAAAATGAAAATAAAATTGAATATCACTTATGCTCTATTAAATACTGGGTGATGATTTCCTCTATGCAGCTGATAAAGAAATATAAGTACAGAGCAGTAAATTGCCCAAGAGTAGAGAATTAGACCCCTACCTCTATTTGACTTAATAAATGGCTCCAAAAATTAATGATTAAATGATGAGTCAATCCTCCTAGTGCAAATAAGTAATGACTTTTAGTTCAGTCCCATCAAATTGTTCATTCCAAAACTCCAAGTATGATCAACAAAATGAAAAGGTAAAGAGAGCAGTGCATGCTTGATTTTTATAACAAGTCAAATGAATAGAATACTGAAATCAAAAGAGCGCTGTTCAAGATGCTAAAACATTCCCACTGATCAAAAACAATTAAAATTTTGCTATTACTCATAAAGGCAATCCCTCCTCTTTAGAGTAGGAGTATATTTAAAGAGCCCACAAATGAATCACCATCAGATGCCCTTGCGAAGGTATGCAGAAAGTATGGTTTTAATTTGCTAAGCTTCTCAAAGCAGATACCATGAAATGTGTTGGCTTTAACATAGGGAATTTATTAGCTTATAAGCTTACAGTTTCGAGGCTGAGAAAAATGTCCAAATCAAGCCATCATCAGGCAATGCTTTCTTCTCAAAGAAGAGGTGCCAGCAATCCTGGACTCCTCTGTCATATGGCAAGGCACGTGGTGGTGTCTGCTGGTCTCTCCCGGGTTTCCTTGATTTCAGCCTTTTGCTTCTGTGACTCTCTCTCTCTCTGAATTTCATTCTCTTATGAAGGACTCTAGTCAGAGGATCAAGACCCACCCTGGGCCACACCTTAACTGAAGTAACCTTATCAGAAGGTCCTACTTCCAATAGGTTTACACCCACAGGAATGGATTGGCTTTAAGAACATAATTTTCTGGAGGTACATACAGTTCCAAACCACCCCGAGCACCTTAAATAGCTGAAAACACTCAGATATCAAGGGTAGTACTTTAATAGCCTCATGTGCTGCTCTGTACAATTATTTGTTTAATGAATATAAAAATCAAATATCAGGTCATAATAAGAAATAAATGATATTCTTCATTTTGTATTGTCTAGGAAATTGCTTGTGGAAATGGGACAAAAGGAAACTAGATAATATGGGTTTTAATTTCAGCATTCTCAATAGCTAACTATGTGACTGTTAGTAAGCCTGGATTTTGTAAAACAGGAATAAGAAATGCCTTCCCTATTTACTGAGTGAGACCCAAAAAAGAGTGAATCTATGAATGTAACTTATGAACTACATATCACTACACACAATAAGTTAATCTGAGAAATTAGCTATTTCTGTAAAATCAGATCTGTCCAAAGCAAATCACTTTTATTTGCATTGATTTTCCCCCACCTGTACTGCAAATTTACAAGAAGGAATCGAATCAAATGGAATACAGAGATTTTTAATGGGGTTCATCACCTCTGCCAGATCCTCTTTTTCTGACAAAGAGAGTTCCCTTGACCAGACCTGGATGTAAGCATTTCACTGATGGCAAAATAACTTGTTCTCAGGGAATGCCAAGATGAACTATTTAAAATGATGTCTACATCGAGGGTGGTATGTCTGCTTTAAGGTATCATCAATTGTAACAAAAGTACTTAGAGAAACCACAAGTTAGCTTCTGTTGGAATAACAAAGGATGATAGACTTTGAGAAAAGAAAGGTGAGGCAAGTAGCAGCTAAAAATAAGTGCTATTTCAATGCAATCTTGTGGAAATTAAAGTAGAAACAACAAAGGTGGGACCCTGGAATGACACTGCAGCAGTAACAAAGCAGAGGTCTGGTAAGCGGCTGATGTAGGTTTACTTTTAGGTTCTACTAACAGCAAAACTACTCTAGGGCAGGATTTAAGCCATAAAAATCTAGTACATTTTCCCTCCTAAAGGATTTTTGACGTTTTACTCAAAGCTTTACCTGCTTATAGCATGCTTGTTCTTCTGTATCCAGAGTCTCGAAGATATCCAAAGATAAGGCAAAAACTGCCTTCAAGAGAATTGTTTTGCTCTTATGCAAGAGAAGAAATAGTAAGTTAAAATGGCTTTACCCTGATTTGTGATTATAAAGACAAAATGAAAGCAGCTTATCCAGCAGATTTTGAAGCTGTTCTCTGATACACGTCCCCATGTGCTACAAGGCACACGATTGTTCTCCTTGTTGAAGAAATTAGGAGTGGCCATCTGACTTTTGCTTTGGGAGAGATGCGTGTAACCTCATAGGGGAAGAACTGAACTGCTGATGCTCGGCTCTCCAACGGTCTTCTCCTCCAGGGCTTGTGGGTGTGCCAGGCTGAACCAGGCATGGAAGACTACCCCTTGAAGAGGCTCACAAACCTGCAGCAGACTTTCTGTGAGTGAAGAGCAAATGCTTGCCCTTCTAGGCCACTGAAATTTGTGGACTGCCTAGCATTTGATTGGTTCTAGAAGTGGTCACTGCCAAAAACCTTAAAATAAGTATCATTGGCTTAGAAAGTGAGCAGTGGAGAAAATTATATTGGAGGCTGGAAACATGGAAACCCACATTATGAAGTAGCAAAGCATGTGATAAACAGCCATTTACGATAACTCAGGAGACAGTTCATGTACCAAATCATATTGCAGGTCTAGGGGAAGTATTTTGAAAAACAGACTGCTAATAGTTTACTTGGTTATCACTGGTTGCATTTGCCAAAGCACTTCAAGAAATAATTAACTCATGAAATAATTTCCATTTGTAATCAGGAATAAAAAGGAATACCGAGAGTCCAACAATTCAAGGATTTGCAAAGTCAGAAGAGGCAATAGCACTTCATCCCCAGCTGATGAAAGATTAAAGGGTGAAGGCTTTTGAAGAATAAAAACTTAGTAAAACTCATTTATCATTTTTCACTTAATCAGTAATAAGAAATGCTTTGAAATTCTTGGTTTTCTTCCATCTTGACTTAATAACAACTTTTGATACAGCGGATCTTTCTCTCAATATACTTTCTTCACTTGGCTTCCAAGACATCACACTTGCCTGTTTCTCTTCTTTCCTCCATGATCCCTCATTTCAGGTTCCTTTGCTGATTCTTTCCCACCTCCCAGACCCTGAACACTCTATGGCTGCCAGGATGCTTTATGTTCTATGCCTTACATGTATACTCACTCTTTGGAGATCTCATGGCTTTAAATACCATCTACATGCTGACAATTCCCAAATTCTCCCCCAAATTCCAGCTGTTTACTTGATATTTTTATGTGGATTTCAAATAGGCATCTCAAATTTTCTGTGGTCAAAATTGAACGCATAATCCACACAAAAACCTAATCCCCCAAACTTGATCTTCCAACAGACTTCCCAATTTTAGTAAAATGGAAACCCATTCTTCTAGTTTCAAGGTCCCCTGCTTGCTTTTCTCCTTCTGTCACAAGCCATACCCAATCCATTAGCAACCTAATTAGCTCTATTATTTTTTTCAAAATCTATCAAGGATCTGATCATTTCTTACTACCTCTTCCATTAACACCTTAGTCTAAGTACCATCATCTCTTGCCTGGATTACTGCCAGAGCCTCCTAACCTTTCTCCCTGCTTCCTCCCTTGCCTCCCACCTACAGTCTATTCTCAAGAGAGCAGCCAGACATTCATTTAAAACCCAGGTCAGGTCATGTCACTTCCCCAGGCTTAAAACTCCCAACTGACTCAGAGAAAAGCCCGTGCCCTTTCAATGACCTACAGGGCTCTGATGTCACCATTTGCTTCTCAACCCCTCCCTTATTCCACTCAACCACAGTGGCTCCTGGCTTTTCCTCAATCATGCCAGGCACGTTCCCACCTCAGGGCCTGTTAAAGTGCTTTCTCCTCTACCTGGAATATTCTTCCCTCTTTCTTTTACCAACTTCAAATTTTTGCTCAAATGTCACCTTCCTTTCTCAATTTTGTTCACTGCGGTTCCCCAGCACCAGGAGAGTGTCTGGCACAGAAATACTACCATTATGTGTTTGGAAGCCTATATACAGAGAGAAAATACACTTAGAACCACCCCTCTTTCTCAACAGATTCAGAAAATGTTAGCCTAGAATATGTCACAGAGACTGAGTGCAGCTTCCTTGTAACCGGATGAGACCCAAAGGCAAAATAGCTTGCCCAAAATTGCACAGTGTTGGGCTCAAGCAGAAGACTACATTGGAATCCTTGATTCCATAGTGCTTTCCACTCCATCCAAAGCATTTTATATATATTTTTGTGTGTATGCATATATATGTGTGTGTATATATATGTATATCCATATGAGTATATGGATTAATATGTGTATAAATATATATACATATACACATATGAATTTGTGTGTGCACATAAATATTTGTAAATATCTTAGGAAGCAACTTTACCCTGGGTGACCCGAGGATAACAGGCAGCAGGCCCGCAGTTCCTTAGTTTCTTTATAAATTCAGTATAGAAGCTGGAATCAATAATAGCTAAAAATACCTAATCTTCCTTCCATGACTATTTTATATTCCAACATTTGCCTTCAGAGTTCAATACAGAGATAGAAATTTGCACCAATAAGCAAATATCACTCTTTCAAATCATCTTAAACACGTCACAAGACCTACATTTGACTCAGCAAATCAGTTACAAATGACCTTTCTCTTTCTATGATGTTTTTTCCTGACACCAGGAAAATCAGTCCTCCTAATTTTTCAAGACACCCCACACTCCTATTTTAAGAGGTTTTTGTAAATTGCCCTGCACAAGTTTTAAGTTGTTCATTTTAGAATTCATATTACAGTTTAAAGAACGCTAAATCCTCTTATAAATCATGGCCAAATGAAAGCACCCTAGAAAGATAAGTATATGCTCCTAGAGCTTAGTAAAATGACTAACAGCAGATCAGAGACGGTAGGCTCTGATAGACAGGCACGTAACATTATTTGGAAAATCTTCATCTTAAATTTTACCCTTTTGCTAAATTTTACTGTGTGCCCCACACAATAAAATAGGATACTGAATTCAGAACCAAAGGAGACAGTTTAGTCTCTACTTCTCTTATTGTAATACAGTAAGATGTAAAATGTAATACATTTTTTTCTGTGTTTGTCAGGCTCAGTACATGTTTTAGTTTAATGTGCATGTTTTAGTTTAATGTTCTGGTGATATATGTCCAGTCTAGTCAGTGCCTAAAACAAAACTGGGATTTGAATATCCATTTTGCCCCAATTCTGGGCTTGATTAGAGTAATTACAAGTCAGTTTTCCTGGTGTAAGTTGAATACGTGATAATGAAAATGGTGCTCATTCTGGAGAACCATTGCATTCATTTTAAAACCACCCCACTCACATACAGAAAACATCTTTCCTTTCATTAGTTCAGGAAAACAACCATCACAGTCTCTCTCACTTGAACTTGTGGAAACATTTACTCTTATACACACTGTCTTGGTGTTTCCCTCTTTAAAAGCCCAAACAGCTTCCTATTCTGTGCACTCACGCAATGGAGAGGCCTCCCACCTCCTTGTGTCTCCCTTTGTCTTCTCATGGTTGTGGCAGCTAACCTCTTAAACATCTGTACAGAGTTCCAGCAGCTTTGGAGAAACAGATACAACTGGTAAACAGGAATTGAGCTCATTTTCCATTAACTAGTGAAATCAATTGAAAGCTTTGTTTCCTTTTTTTCTGTTCTTAATCGTTTATTTTACACATCAAACACAAACTGGAGTTTGTTGCATTTCTTTGGCAGCTGGAAGGAATTTAATGTACAAGTAACTACTGTTCTTCACTGCCTTCCCCTATTTCTCTAGTGATTGATCCCAAGAGAATTCATTCCTGAAATTTTACCAGATGTGGTCCTGAGTGGAGCCATCAGCCACAGCCTTCTCCACGTGCTTGTCCTTTCAGTTTTATAGATAAGCTAATCTCCAAAGAAAAACTCCTTCAGGAATAAATGGTCTTTATCCATGAACCCAGTAGTGCATGGCAGCTCTTTAAAGGCAATAACCCTTGCCATTTTTTCCCCCCCCCCCACCGGAGGTCCCGGGTATCGACCCAAGTCCCTCCATATGGTAGACGGATGCCGAACCTCTTGAGCCACATCCGTTTCCCTTGCCTTTTTTTATTATGATTTAATCTTATATATATGAATATATTGCCCCAAATTAATTCTAGTTTTCTTAAAGATTCTTGGCCATAAAAATTCTTCAGTGCAGAATACTGAGTAGGGGTTAAATTAATATTGAAAGAATGAAGGAATGAGTGAAAAAAATTGTACCTTTTTGTTGGCTTCTGGGATGTTTCTATTTGTCATCTTCTGGGGAAACCTTGCTTCTTTACTGACACATGATGTATGTGTGTGTGTTCATGAGCACACACATATGTAAGTTCTTTCATAATTTTACTTCCTACTATAGTCTGATTTTAATCTACAAGTCTCACTGCATCTTATCTTGAACGACAGCTTGACAGCCTCCTCATCCTCAGTTACGACCAGCCCTTTCTAGAGTCTCTACGCTGCTTTTTTACAGGTTCTAAAAGCAGAGAAAGCCAAGCCCTGGATAACTTGAAATTCAAGTAAAGTGTGACAGCAGTGCAGGAGATAAAGGGGATGAGAACATCGGACAGAAGGAAAGATGGGTATAAAAATAGTTCCTGTAAAATGTTGCTATATGCAGTCATCATTATACCAATACTTTGCTACTGGATAGACTTTTTGCCCCCAGATTATTTGAGTGGACATCATTTAATGAAAGCTCACAGTGTTTACAGCCATATCATTTGATTTCATATATGCTTACTATCTTGAAAATTGGCATATGAATCAAATACTGGAGTTTCAGTAGCTGTATTTCTGAAGTAATTAGAGCTAAGTCTCAAAATCCAGTTTCCAGAATTTTATTCCTATTGAAAAAAGACACTGCATGACCAGAGGAAATTGGAGACAGGAAAATATACTTCCGTTCTATGCGTGTCAGAAATAGGGTTGAGGATCCTATTCTTTCCATTAGAAAGAATTAAGTGCTCTGTGAACCAGGTAGAAAAACTTAAAAACATTTTATTCTCAAACAAATATGAAAAGCTCTCCTCCTTAAAATGTAAAGAAATATAAAACTGTCAATTTTACTGCAAGAAGACTTTTCATAAGAATAATTATATATAAATTTCCAGATGCCTTATCCCCCCATCGTGGTATAGCCCCATCTGATTTTTTAAATATTTTTGGAAATAAAAAAACAAACCAAATAAAGAACTAAATTAAGATGAATTGAATGAGATCAGAATGTTGAAAATCTATTTACATTTTAATAAGATATTTCCTCAGCACAGGTCTTAGATAAATCTCCTTAGAGATGAAGCTAGGACATAGAATTAAGAAGAAAGAAGCGCCCTTGACAATTTGGAGAAAAGGAAAGATAAGCAGAGTGGTGTTTAATAGAAACAGATGTGGATGCAATCCCTTTAGGAAGAAAAAAACCTATACAAATATAGCATAAGAGGAAGGGAAATAGCTTTAGACAAGTATAATGGAAAAACCTGGGGAGCTTTGAGAACTCACGCTAAGAACTGAGTCACTCTCAGACTCTCTTGTAATTCAAAACCCAACAACTGGTGTGTTATGTAGATAACTTGAAGAAAGACGGGGTGTTAAGCACAATATGTTATTTATAAGAAAAGTTAGCAGACATTTCTGAAACTGGCAAGGGAGAGTTGAAAAAAGAATTTATGGCCTAAACTGTATAAGGCATATATATAGTCACAGATATATATATTAAGGCTAGTCTGCACTTCTCTAATATACATCCAACGACAGTTGTTTTCTATTCTAGCAGGAAGGATTTGAGTCAACCTTAAGGAAAACCTTTTGACCACAAGTTGAGCATTAAAATATGTTAATGGAAGTCATAGAATTCTATTAGTTCCACTTAAAATAAATGATCGGCTATATTTCTGCAGTGCTCTGCATAGCTTGCAGGAATGTAAAGTAAGCCTGCAGTTACAATCTCACCATTGTCATTAGATTATAAATAATTGTAAGAGATAAATTACAAGTAGAATTTGGGGGAGTTGGGCAGGAGAAAATGTCTTCCAGTACTTTTCCAGCCGTTCCAGCATTCCCTCACTCTTCAAGAATAGTCTCTCTACCTCTGACTATATATTCTCTTTCCTTGTGTTTTATGTTTTCCTTAGTTTTAAGGAATCAAGACTATGTGCCTCAAATCCTCCACCAGGCTGTATGAAGGAAAAGAGATGGGCAGAGAAGCAGTCAAGGAAAACATTTATCTTGAGAGGATTTGGAGTCACAGGTATGCAAATCTCCTTTCCTAAAAATAAAGAACAATTCTGACTCCTCTAATACTTGACACCTTAGTCCAAGTCTCAGGCTAGAATTTGGAAAAAGCTCTGAGCACATCTCTCAAAGCTGACCCACATCATTCAGAGTTATTACAAAAAAAAAAAATCAGGATCAGTATCTTGCCCAGTGAATCAACTAATCCAAGTCTGTGATGGTTTTAAATCACTCTCCATGAAAGGTTAAGCAAGTTTTCTCCACCAATAAATTTTTTCAACATAGTAGTAGTGGCTGTGATACGGTGAAAAAAAAAAAAAAAACCACACTCCAGCAAGTGCAGGTGCAAGGAGAATGGCAGAGTTGCATAATACAGGCCACATCCTCTGTCTGAATCCACCAGCAAGCCATGCTTTCTGCCTCTTAATGCAGGCACAAGAAAGGAATATTTGGAGAAGAAAGACAACTGTGGGTCCAAATGAACTGAAATGTTCCCTGAGCTACCATCATTTTGTGATGCACGTTCAACCATTAGCAAAGACTTTAGTACAAATAAGTTTATTTAAAAAGCAGTCATCAAGTTTGAGTATATGCAGATTCAGATTAGATTCTCTACATATGATAAGCATTATTACTACCGTTAAGATGGCTCAAAGATTCTAAAGAAATTATTTCAAAATCATAAAATCTTGAGTTAAAAACTACATCCATTCTTCCAAAATATATAGTGAATGTTAACTATTATAAAGTATGGGTACCCAGGTCAGACAAAACCCTGCAAAGAGTACCTATTCTAGAAGTTGTGTTAAAAGAGATTATTTTTCTCATTTAGATTTTTTTCTTCAAATATTCTAAGTTGCCATGAACAGGTTTTGATAGTTCCATGGAGTTTATTTAGTTAATGGTATTGTATATTTTCTATGCCTAGCACTTTACTAGTTATCATAAATCGTTGAAGGGAAAGCAACTGGCATTTAAGGCAAGAGCATACCCTCAAGAGCCTAAATGGAGACACCACACATACACAAGAACACACATGTACACCAGTTGTGAGCATCTGCTTGCACGCACACGCACGCGCGCACGCACACACACACACACACACACACACCAGTTGAGAGCATTCATGTAATAGTCGAGGCTTGATATCATTAGGTTTCACCTACAAGGATGAAAGTGGGAATTGGAAGTGTCCCTTAGATAAGAGACATTGTGCAAACAAAAGGCAGGACACTTGGGGAACCAGAAAGAGGGAGATCAAAGGATATTTCTGTGATGTTTATGCCTGGAAAGTGCAGCCCTGCAAGAAGGATGAATGAATGGGCGTACACAGACCAGGAGGCAGGAGCTGCTGCACTGAGAGACAGGTCCCAATGCTGGTTTGGGGCATCCTTAGCTATTGGCTGGGCAGCAAGCTACCACCCAGAGCCTAGCAACAGCCATTCTCTCATCAACAGAAAGCTCTGAGTTGAGAGACTAATGCAAAGGAGGAGTGCTTGGAGCCAGGAGCCAGTCAGCCCAACTGGTTTATTATCTCACAAAATGGGACCACACAGCATCATCACCACCAGGAAAGAGATTTTCCTTCATGTTTACATGGTCTAGGGGACTCTAAAAATTTAGCACTTCACTGCAAATGTGCAATATATGCATCTTACAATAGCTTATTCAAGACACTATCATTTCCCTTTGCACCTCTTTCCTACTTTTTCCTCCGGTTCTAATAGCGACCTCATTTAAATCTCACTCCCAGAAAATAAGAGCTGTGCCTCTCAGACTTGCCTGAATCATTTTTCCCCCATAGTTTGCTGGAAAGGGGCCAGAATGGTTTATATTTATTAAATAGACATTGGGGCCTTTGGAAATCACCGAGAAACATATCACATATAGAACTATCGCTAAATATTTCAATTTAGTGGTTACAAATACATTATAGACTTCTTATCAAAATGACTTTTCTCCCTTCCTAGAGAGATACTTAAGTCAAGATTCCTAATTCATATTCATCTTTCCTCAAAAATTAGTTGCTCTTAACAAGTGGTGTTGTTTAAGTGGAAAAGGACCTTTAAAAAGACAACACAACTCTGGCTTGTCATCTCTTCCCACCCCCCAGCTCAGGGGAGAGTTGGCAGAGCACCACTTCCTAGCCTTTGCAAATACTCTGCAGGCCTGAAGCATAAAAGGAGTCCTTCTCTAGGCAAGCTCTCTCTCCTGCTGCTGTTTAAATTCAACGAAGGTATGCTTACTTGTTGTTTTGCTTTTGTGAGCAATTATTTTGTGCTTTATTCAAGAAAGCAAGTTCATGTTATGAAACTTCACTGATAAAAGTAGAATTAGTTGATCTAGCTTCAGCTTTCATCACTGTCAATGAGCAATCAATATCATTTTGTGTATCAATTCTACACATTTCTAGCACCTTACATTCCTTTGTGCAGATCTACCTGCTATCATTTTCATTCCACTTGAAGAAATTTCTTCTTACATTTCTTGTACTAAGGTCTGCTGGTGACAAATTCTATCAGCTTTTATTTGTCTGAAAAGTCTTTATTTTGGCTTTAATTTTGAATGATATTTTTGGTGGAATTAAATTCTAGGTTTTACAGGGATTTTTTGTGGGTTTTTTTTT
>JAQZBX010094170.1:0-12059 GCA_029593785.1 Cabassous unicinctus | reverse complement strand
TTGGATAAAAGCGCCAGCCATTGATGATGTAATCTCCCTGATTGATGCAGATGTAATCAGCCATCCACGCAGTAAACTCACTGGTGATTGAAGTCCATAAATGCTCTTGTATTACAATTAGCCCAGGGCTTGTTGGAACAAACACCTGGACACAATTACCTGGCCGAGTTGACACATTAGCCTAACCATTACAGTATATCATTCCTATATGAATGTACAGAAACAATAAGTGTATAGTAAAATTTGTGAATTTACAAAATAAACATGCGTATCTTCATGCAAAGCTCCCATACATCTCTCCGCTACCAACACCTTGCATTGTTGTGAAACATCTGTTACAAACTATGAAAGAGCATTGTCAAACTATTACTACTAACTGTAGCCCATATCTTTCATTAGGTGTATTCCCTTCTTTCCCCGCCCCCCAATTATTAACACCTTATATTAGTATTATATATTTGTTTTCATTCAGGAGAAAAACATTCTCATATTTGTCATATTAACTACAGCCAAGATTGATACTTTTAGTGGATGAGTGAATGAATTAATAAATGAATAAATGGATGAACCATGTATGAATGGAGAAGCTGCAAAGACCCAACTCCTTATAGCATAAAATATGTTTCAAACTCAGCAACTTATTGTAGATTGAGAGACAAGGTAGCTAACCCAAAGCCCTTAATGAATAGGCGCCTGCTCTTTCTATTCATCTGAATCAGCCTCTAGGCAGAGAATTCAATTTAATTTTTCCTCCATCAGTCAAACTGAAGCGCTGAAAAAGCAAAACCAGAGACGGGGAGAGGCAGGGTGGAACAGGGCTTGGATGAGTAGATCAACTGCTAATCACTTATTCTTTCTGTGTTAGGAAGAACACAAAGAAGTAGTGCTCCTTTCAAGGGTGGACTGCAGCAGGATCTGTGGTAGATGGCATTCTGCCACCACCAGGATCCTCCATGATGGAAGGGCTGGTATTTCCCCCAGAGGACTGAGATGCCAGTAGTCTCAGTGTGACTCCTGGGTTTTCCCTGGCCTGTCTCTAGAGTTCAGAGCAGAGGAAGACATAACCACAGCAGGATTTTATGTGAAGGAATTTGATTCTCTGTTTGGTATGATTTTAATCAGGGCTGACAGGAGTCTGCTCTCTTTGGGTTATGGAAGATTCCAACAAGGGTGTCTTCTCTAATTGGGAAACACATGTCTTCATTCTGAGCATCTATCCCTCAGACACCTACCATGGGAAGGAGGGTGATCCATTTCTTAAAGCCTTAATATGGAAAATTCCATCCTTGCAGTATAATATATGGATATATTCTTCCCAATGGGATGATCTGGTCCTCATAAATCCTCTCCTTCATCCCACACCCGATATAAATATACATACAGATAAATATAGGAACATCCACAAATGGATGGATGGATGGATAGATAGACAGACAACTTCCACCTCCCTTTTGGCTAGTGACAGTCATCACATCTCTTCTTGAAAGCTCCCCCACAAGTCAAGCTTAAGACCTTACCATATCTGTGCCTTTGCTCTTATCTCCTCTACCCAGTAAAATCTCCTTCCACCTTTCTTCCTGTCCACACCACCTCTATCTCTAAAGGCTTAGCTCAAGACCTAGTTCTCCAGGAAGCCTCACGGTTCCCTTTTCCAATTTTACACTTGTTAATCTTCTGCATCGCTCAACATCTAGAGCTCTTAGCTTTTGCCCCATTCTTCCCTTTAGCACAGTGTACCTGTATGTATATTTGGGATCAGAGAGGGGTTACATTCTTTGCTTCCTAAAGGATCTGATGTCGTTTTGTGTGCTATGCAATTTAATGGTGTCGAGCTAGTATTGTTTTATTCACTAAGTTGATGAATAAAGGAAGGGACTAGGGGCTACGGGGAACAGCACTGCCTACTTTTCCCATGAGCAAAGTTGGACAATAGTACTTCCTCATCGAGTGAGTGCCCGGTGGATAAAAACCGTGAGAGCTGGTGTAGAGTTGGTGTGATCAGGCAAGTAAGCGTTGACATCCTGGTTCTCCTCATAGTTGCTGGGTTGGTAAGTCATGTTGCAACTCCAAGCCATAGTATTTTCATCTATAAAATGGGAATGCTAATATATCACTTTGACTACCTAACTGACTGTTTTGGGGATAAAAAGAAATAATATATTTAATGTGTAATATAAAATAATTTATGCAATATATATAATAATATATGTAATATGTACACACATCTGTGTGTGTGTATACATACATATATATATACTCTTAGTTACTAGATAAAAAGAGTTTCTTAAAATATAGTTCATGGTGTCAGGATTCAATAAATATTTTCAGAATTAAACTGAAATGGGCTAAAATTTCCCCAAGCCCCTCAGGCATCTTTGAGATGATCAGAAATTCATATAAAATATTTCTGCATGAATTATATGATTACACATTCAGAAATTTAGAGATCACATAGTTACCTGTGTGTGTGAGAGTATATCCTTAAAGGCAAGCAGCTAATGGACAGGTGATTACATAAATCTACTTCACCTGGTTTTGTTTCTATAAACTTCTGCCTTCCTCCATTTCCCTACCTGTAGAGATTTGCAGGAAAAATACAAACATAGTACAATTCCATTATAACCTGGATTAAATAAAAGGGGACTAGAACCAGACATCAGAAAACTTTCATCCTAGTTCCTTTGACCAAAACTTAACTTCTCCAAGATTGAGCTTCATTAACTGTGAAATAGGAATGGGGTGTTCACCAGTTAGGTGCCAGGCATTATATAACCAACCGCTGATACACAACGATGAATAAGGCATGATCCCTGTCCCCTCTTGTGAGTCGTAATCTCATGGGGGCAGAGAGACATGCCAACCAATAATTTCTTAGTGTGATCAGTTTTCTAGAGGCAGACAGTAAATATAGAGGTGGCAGCGTGGAGGGAGATTAACTCTGCCTGGGTGGGCCAGTAGATGTTTGATAGCAGAGATCTGATTAATAACTTAATTACCCTCCTTCTTTTCAGGAATGCTGTGAGGCTCAAATGTATGTGAAAAGAGCAATAAGGTGTAATTATTATTCCATTATCAGTCACATTCAACTATTGCACTTCCAGGCACGAATGTTCAATGGAAAATAAGTCCATTACTCCTGGTTAGTCTCTTACATAGATGCAGTAAGAGATTTGCTATAAAGGAGTCAGACTCTTCATTCATAAAATAGTGGTTGTGGAATCTGACTCCATTAGCCATTCAGGAGATTCATTTTTATTTTTCCAAATTCTTGGGGCTGATCTAGATTTTTTTCTCATTCTGTGAGTGCAATCTGTCCTCACCTACCTATTTCCATTATTGATTTAAGCAACAGCTATTTAGTGAACAGCTTATATGTATTCGAGGAATATAAACACAATTAATAAATAGACCAATCTGAAGACATAAGTACTTATTGTCCCGTAATAAGTGCCCAATGGAAAAAAAATGAATATATGGAGTTGAGAAGGAAAAAAGATGGCTGCGATGAATCCATCAGCAAAGGCTTTGTGGAGGAAGCCCACTTGGGCTGGCTGTGAGTGGATGGGTAGGTCTTGCTCAGACAAAAAAAAAGAGTGGGGGTCCTTCTGGGCTTCTCTGGGCTTTCTTGCAAAAACAAGGGAGTGTAAATGAGCATGGTATCTTTGGTGGCATTCAGAAGTCCATTACATTTAGATTGTATATCAAAGGAGTAAAAGATGAAACAGAAAGTGCCCACTATTTCATATATAATATTGGTTTAAATATCAGTTGGTAGGCATTTTTACGTATATTTCCTGTATTTCCTGTGAGCACAGAATTTGCCTCTTCCTTTATCTTCATATTCCTCATAGATGAATAAATAGTCCCTGAATAAATGTAGTTGAATTGTAAATCAAATGTAAATGAAGTTAGAGACTCCATGGAAGAAATGAGGAGAAGAAAGAATTTGCTAACAGTTCTTCCCCTAAAGGAGAGAATGGTGGCCATCAGAAGTGGATTTACACTCGCTCAAACACATCAGTCGATTGGCTATATCTTGAGCAGCTCCTGGGTGCTAGAAAGCACCATGCGAGGCAGACTAGAGTCATGTTCACCCATTTTTATCTGGATAAGCACTCTGGTGTGTTGGAATGGTCTGCTCCAGGGGGAGGCTACATGTATTCATCTTCAAAAGTGACCTTGACGCTTATGCTCTCCTCACCTCATTGTTTTGCAGCTCTACAGCTCCATGGACTTTGGAAGACGGTGGCAACTCATGCATGAGCATATCACACCCAACAGGTTTTACTGGTAAGCCCTTTCCACAGATTTACCACCTGCTGGGATAAAGCTTTCTCAGACACTGGGGCACTCTGGGCAATTCTAGACACCTCCACTCTTTGAAAAGCAGTGTGTATTAGCCCCTTGCTACTCAATGCGGCCCAGGGGCCAACAGCATCAGCATCATCTGGGAACTGGTTAGGAATGGAGATTCTCAAGTGCTACTCCAGATTCACGAAACTGGAATCAGCCTGTGACAAGGTCCCCAGGTGATTTGTGTGACATTAAAATATGAGACTCCCTGGGATGGAAAAGAGCTCCATGACCAGGGGCTCTTAGCTGCATATTTATCCCCTCTTTTTGCAAAAATATATAATTTACATACCTATTCTAAAAAGCAGTGTTTCCCAAAATGTACTCTGAAGAACACTAATTTGCATGGTCAAATAATTAGGTAATGATCATGTGACTCTACCCCTCTTGCAGACTCACCATTCCTGGTGGCATGTTAAAGGCTCTTGAGAATCTGTGAAGAAGCCTGACAAAACTTCAAGTCACTGATTCTCAAACTTACTTCACCACAGAATCCTCTCTCATGTCACACCTGATCAATCCTTCACAATTACTGTGGAGCATATTCTGAAAAAGCTTGTATTGTAGTGAATGCATTTTCATGGTGTTCCTTTGCTTAATTTAATATGCTTAATTTAAAAACAAAAGGAAAAGCAACAATGTTTGAAAGTAGTACTTAGTCTGTGTCTCTTTTTAAATACTTGGTTCAATTCCCTTAAAAAGTCATATGATAACCTTTATGCCCACACAAGACAGGGGTGTCTGTGGGCAAGGGGGGATGAATTCCTTGTTCATAAAACACATTCACATCAACATCTTTGGAAACAATAGCTTCCAAAAAAACATGTACAGAATTTAAAATGGTGATTGCCTAAGCATACTGTGAAAATCAACAGTGTTTTATTGGTCACAGTTCTGAATAGCTGGAAGAAAGAAGGAGTTGGGAGTATTGTTCTCTATTTCACACCTGGAATGGCCCCGGCATTTTTACCCCTTACAGATCAGTTATTGTATTTGGGTCTATTAATTTATTTTAGTAGACTAAGGCAGAGAAAGGAAATATTTTTTCTATGATATTCCAGCTTTATAACTACAGCCTATTGCCCCACTGAGATTGTCCAGTTTCTCAGTGTGCTGTCACTCAGAAGTCCCTCAAATAAAAGGAAGGAAGGAAGGAAGGAGGGAGGGAGGGAGGGAAAGAGGGAGGCCTTTGCTATTTCAAGAAGAACTCTTTCTTGAGATAGTAAGGCCAGTCAGCCAACTAGAAAGTCAAATTGATGGAGAAGGAAAGCGTAGTAGGCTGGATAAGCCTTGTCATCATTTCTGAGGGAAATCAAATTAAGTGGATAAGGGGCAGCATTTTCCTATCTTTTGCAAAGAGCAAGAGAAGACTATTCCAGCTGCTCTTCCCCCTCCCCTTCCTTTATATAGAAGAAAGAATAAATCCCAGGTCCTGATAATTGTGTTTCATCTCTTCTCCACTCTGTGTTTCTTTCATATAAGCCCCCATGGGGAATATGAAAGTTAGTGCCCGTGCTGGCTAGCCAAGTGGTAGCTGAGAATTCCATTTTTGTAATTATGATTTCTCCGTTTCTCATATATAATTGCTGTGATTATTCTTTTAGGTGTCCTAGGAGTCAGAAAGAGCTCATTTTACACACATCTTTTTCCCAATGACAGACTCCAAGGCTGTCTAAAATTCTAAAACACTTATGTTGAAAAGACATGGCCTGAAGTGGTAAGGAGTAGAAATATTAACTCAGCACCTCCTTGAGAAAAGATAAAATATTCATTTCTCTGGGTTGTAAAGCACAGCTTTGGCCAAGACAGAGCCTTTTCAAGTTGTGGTTTCCTCATCTATATAATGGGAACAATATTTTTCTTGTCAACTGTACAAGGCTGTTGAGAGGACCAGATGTGATCAAGTGGATACTTGGACAAGTTATAATTTCACTTCTCCATCCCAGATTTATAATTTGTGGTTTTACATTCAAATCTTTATTTACAATGTTTGTTAACAGTTCTGAAGACTGTGATGCATAAATGATTTGTCATTTTACTGGGGCTCAAGTTTGAATCCTGTGAATGGTGAGGCTTATATACAAGTATCTAGTAATAACTGAATAGGTCTAATTTACTGCCCAGCCTTCACATTTCAACCTGACTTTATTGTTCTCTCCTCTTTGGTGTGTCATGACTCTCATGAAGTGGTAAAACCAAAACAAAACTACAACAAAACCCCTTCTTTAGGAGGGATGGTGTAGAGTGAAGTGGTATTGAGGATGGTGGGGGAATATTGGGGACAAAACAGGAAAACCATCATGCTAAAAATGAGACTCCGAAATGGGAGGATATACTGAAAAGACATTTAACATGTGCTGTGTAGACAAATAGAGTCAACATGCAATTCAGATGAAAGCTGGTCCAAATATTGTTATTCATAATTTGGAGATTTGCAAATGTCTTGGGATATATCCTTTATGAGCGGCAGGTTCCGTCTCCCATGCCACCTTCAGCTGATAGAAAGTAACAGCCAAGAGGGAGATTCTTGGGGAAGAACATTGTAATCCAGAAGTGGTTTCTGCCAAGGTTGCAGGAGGAATAATGGATTCCATACATGTCTCGTATTTACTCTCTCATCTATGGCGATGATGGTTGTAGCAGCTGTGGACGGGTGTTGGAAATTGTGAGTGGCGGTCATCATTATCCATTTCCTCCTTGGTGCCCAACTGCGGCCTGTGGGCTAGGTCCTGCGTGGGGCATAATATTCATTACCATCATAATGAAAGCTTCATCTAGAGGTAAAATTCTCTGTAAGAGTTCCAGACGTTGTAACCCCATCAAGAGAGGTCATCTAGGAATCTTACACTGTGGGGTGTCTCAGCCATCAAACTCATACCTCACCATGACAAGTGACAAGAAAGCTTATTCCTAATACATGGCCCTTTAACTCACTTGCTACCTGCTTATCAGGGAGGTCAGCAGACCTATCTAATGTCCCTAACTCATCACCCCAGCTGTTTCAGAAATTATAATTTGCACGAAGAACCCAAATGTGGAATAAGTGTCCTGACACATTTACCCCCTTCTCCCTAGACCCTGCTTGAACAGAAATATTTTTGGGAAAAAGTTTTGTTGTTGTTGTTTTTTAATATCTTACTGAGCTGCAAATGAATGGTATTTCCACTCTTCCCTTGGGAAATATTCAACAGGCAGGAACATTCTGCAGTAGGAAGATTGTTTTCTTTCCATGTCCAATGTGAATATTTGTTCACAGCTTTGCCTCCGTGGCTTCTCACCCTCCCCAGGCGTTACCCTCTTTAGGCATCTTTTTCAGTGAGCTCACAGCTGTACTAGGTCCCCTGTGTTCTCTGTGTAACTGGGCTGGACTCTGAGTGCCTCTGGTCTCTGATGGCATCTGCTTGCCTGGTATTGTAAAAGGAATACAGAATGTCTGCAGTGACGCTATTTTACTAAATCCCCCTCCCACACTTTAATTATTCTGTCTCCCAAAAGACTGGGATCCTTTTGTTCCTCTTCCTTGCCATCACTGGAGGAGAGTGTTCTGATGAAGCAGTGCACCCTCAGGAGTCCAGGCCTTAACCTCTTGACCCTTTTCTGGGATATTTGTGAAAAGGACTGATTTTGAGAGGTAGAGACACTTTAAAAAGTCAACAGGTGTAGTAGAACTTCTAGATCAGATTAGGAGAGGCAAGGAGCAGATCCCTTGAAGGCTGCCCTTTTGAGATGGTTTGGTGCCTGGCTGCAGGCTCACTGCGTGATGTACCAGGACAGACGGGATGGGTTCTGAGTCTCCGTAGTGCTTTGCCTAGGGTCGGTCTACATACGGTAGCTGTCTAGTGAGGGCTGTGCCAGCAGAAGCTCATCTGTTCTTCCAGAAAGGGCCCGAGGCAAGGTAGGAAGAATGGAAAAGCAAAGCGTGTCCCTCCTAGTGTGTATAGACAGAAGGGCCTAGCAGCGGAGTCTTTTAAAGGAGAAGGATGAAATAGAAAAAGAGAAGAGACTAAAAGTCCTCTCATTGCGGTCTTTCCTTTCCAATCTTTCATTGTTTTTCCTTTTTCCAGTCTTTTTTATATGAATAAATGGTACGTAACCTAACCATATTATGTGTGAATTTGCATAATCTACTTTTCCCCCTTGATGTTCTATTATGACCATTTTTATGCTAGTATAAAATCTTTATAACCGTCATTTTAATTGGCTGTGCAGCACTTTATTATGCACAGCTACATACTATATTAATCTGCTTTGTTTTTATTGGACATTTAAATTTTTCACATTTTTCAAAATTAGAAATAATTGTTCCATTAATGTTTTTAATGTAAATTTATTTAATGTCTAGCATTGTTTTCTTGGACTAGTGTCCTAGGTAGCCCATACAAAAACTTGATTGCTTTTTTCTGAGTCGCAACATAGTGTCACATTTAAATGATGTGGCCGAAATTCAGCGCTAAAAGCATTTCAGAGTAATGTTTTGTTTTGTTTTTTAACTTTTTAGAGGGATGTTTTTTTTTTTTTCAACTTTACGAACATTTTCTTGATGGAAGTTGCAGAGAAGGAATATATCACATAACATAGAAGAAGTCTTTCCAAAATTCTGTCCATATCTGTCTCTCCAACATCCTGACCATCATGGTAGTTGCTTTCCAATCTCCTCTTTTCATTGGCTCTAAAACTATTTTCAGTGACAGGATTTTTCTGTCCATTCTTCATCCCCTTCTAGACCTCCCCTTCTACCTATACCTTCTTCCCCAAGTATCACAGCTTTTCTTATATAGAGTGATCTACCGTTTCTCAATTACCCCTCCATTCAGCAACCCCATCTCCACCCCCCAAGAAAGCATTGCAATATTCTTTAATGTGCACATTCCTTAGAACATGAGGAAGGGCCATTGGTAATAGGGTTTAATATTATTGATTTAGTACCACCGATAGGGTCATTATGCATCAAAAAACATACACATTTTGAATGCCTTTAATACCTGTCATTCAAAGTAGTACCAAAATTGTGTGCTATGGTAAATTCCCACCTATAACACATTACAGGGAAAGTCTCCTTGTAGTTAAACTTCACTCCTTCCTTGCAGTAGGCATGTGGATGACCCCAGTGATCTCTGCCCCTGGAAGCTCTACCGTTGTGTAGTCCCCTCCCCTAGTGTGGGCTGGATTTAGTGAGTTGCTTCTAGCAAATAGAATTGGCTCATGAGAGACCTTGAGGCAGAGGCCCAGCTAAGCTGTGCCCAGATTCCTGGCCCAACAGAAACAGTGAGACAATTAGGATTTGATGTTTTCAGATGCTAAATTTTGTGGTAACTTTTTATGTAGCAATAGATAACCACTACACTTCTCCCTAAACCTTATATTTTTCCAGTTTATTTTTGAACATAGGGTCACTGTTTCTGGCTTGGACCACTTATTGTTTTTGCTTCATGGTATCAATATCAATGCTAGATGTTGGCATGTTGCCTATTTTGCAGGTCCACCCTTACAGTAGGGAAAGAGCTCCATGTCCTTATATTCCTGGCCACCTGATGCTAAGACGCTATGTGGCTTGATAGTTTAGTGGCAGACTTCACAGCCCTATCCTCAGCCTGGGTGAGGCTCACTTAGTACAGTCAGGTTGTCTTGGCCTTGTCCTATTTTGTTTTATTTTACATTTTGATGGCAGGATTGTGTTTTCTGAGAATATTGTTCAGTGTGTGTACACACACACACACACACACACACACACACAGATGAACTGCCTGTCCATTCAGAGAAGTGCTGATTTCACTTTGCTACATTATCTGGGTCCTAAGGTACCCATCTAAGCCTGGTAGCAGCTGTGCATGTGGAGGATATGAGGCAGAGGAGCGGGAGGTGAAAAGGAAGAATGTTTTCCTTGAAATAATGTGTCAGACATGAACCCTCTTGCACATCTTACCTCAAACTAAGCCTTATAGATGACATGTGTCCTGGAATGCATCCTATGTTTTGCTTGGAGAATGGGCTCCTTCCACTCTGGACTATGATTCCTGAAGAACCACATGTAGCATCATCCTTAGGCTATTAGGCTAGTAATACATAATCCACCAGAGACTGAGTTAAAGAACAGGCTGAAATTGCTTGAGATTGCCTCCTGGAAAATCAAGATGTTTTCAAACAGAGTTAACAGTATTGGCTGAATTTTTGAAGCTGTCCCTAAATGCGCATCTACGGTTTTGCAAATACAGTCATTTGCAATCTCAAATAATAGGGTTTAGGCATCGACCTGATATAAGGGATCAAATTTAGAAGCCCTTTGCAAACCAGGGTGCACCACAAATAATATTTAATTCAGCTCTCCCTTACATTTTAAAAATGATGTAGCAATTTAAAGATACATTACTTCCACAATAGTACATGCAAGGTCAGGAGGGGAGATGTGAAAACTCAGCTTGCAAACAAAGGTCGGTTTCTTCTGTGCTGGTGGGGCTCCCTATGCTGCAAGCCTGGTGTCATCCTTGCTTTGGAAGAGCTATCTTACTGCTGAGAGCAACACGTGGTGTTCAAGAGCTAAACGTGGTAGACAGCCGGGGCCGTGAGGATGAGAGAATGTTCACCTCTTTGGATGAAATCAAGATGTGCTGGATGCATGTGATAACTCTCCTTAGCTCATGTGAGTTCTGTGAGGTAGGAGAGATAAGATGTATGCAGCTATGCTCTTAGTGATTTCTTTACTAGGAAATAAAGAAGGAATCGTATTGCTCTGGCTTAGGCTGGGGTTGGAACAGGGAAGAGCTCGGGAAGGAATGCAAAGTCTGGAGAACCTCCCACCAAGAAGTGTCCTGGAAATGTTGTGAGATCCCCAGGTATATGAAATATCTAGAATAAGCAAATTCAGAGACAGAAAGTAGTTTAGAGGTTACCAGAGGCTGGAGGGTAGAGGGTGGAGTAGGACAGTATTGCTTAGTGGATACAGAGTTTCTGTTGGGAGTGATGAAAAATTTTGGGAATAGATAGTGGTGACAGCACATCATTGTGAATGTAGCTAATGCCACTGAATTGTGCATTTAAAAAGGTTAAGAGGAGCGGATGTAGCTCAGTGGTTGAGCGCCTGTTTCCCACATATGAGGTCCTGGCTTCAATCCCCAGTACCTCCTAAAAAATGGTTAAAATGTGAAATTTGATGTTTGTATATATGTTAACATGATACAATTTTAAAATATCTTGAATAATAATAATAAAAAAGGCTGCGCCTTGTGGGAAAAGATGGAGAGGTAATGCCAGAATTACAGAAAAAAATTTTAAAAGACACAAACACAGTCGAAATACTTTTTTTCTCTTTAGAAGCACAAGTTTTTTGTAGACATTTAAGCAAAGACAGAAAAAGAAAAAAAAAAAGATTATCTATAATTTTGCTGCCCAGAAAATACCACTTAAAAAATTGGGTACTTCTTTACAATATTTTTTCTATTATGATATAGTATAATTTTAAACATATATTTAAATTTTTATCACAATTGAAATCATGCTGTTTATAAAACTTTTAATCTCTTGAAAAATATAATTGTTTATTTTTCTTCTATCTTCTACTCTTTCTAAGCATCATTTAAAACTTAAATTGTATCCCAATTAGTGGATAAATAATAATTTAATCATTATTTTTTCAGGTGACGTTGGTCTTGCTTCTAAACTTCTAATTATTAAAGAAGATACTGTAGTGTTGCTTTTTTTTTTTTTTTTAA
>JAQZBX010094169.1:0-12063 GCA_029593785.1 Cabassous unicinctus | reverse complement strand
TAGTTTCAATAAGAGCAGTTCCAACTTTTATTTACTGATTTTCCTTGTCAAACTGTATGAAATGAAGACAGCAGGATTTGCCATGGAAATATTTGAGAATCACAGTTTTTTACTCTATAAATTAAGTCCTAGAAATAAATTGATAGCTTGCAAAATATGATATACTAACAGCACAAGTAAATATTTTAAATGTCTTGTAAACTCTATCGTTTGCACAGTGATATATCAGAGGAAATAGACATAATAAATTAAATAGTCAAAAATCTTAATAGTGATATAAAATATAAATTTTAGTAGGCATGTGCCTATGTCTCATGAACCTAGAAGCTTGTACAAATTGTGGGATTTTTAATTAAAAAATAATAAAATTATAAATGCAAATTTGGGGCTTAATGTAAATATTTATTTCAGAGGAAATAAATAAAAACAAATTTCAGATATGAAGAAAATTTAATGATCACATGATGAAAGAAAATCCATAAATTAAAAAAAAATTTATTACTTAAATAACAGAGCTACTCCTAAGCAGTAAGAGTGCTTTAGAAGCCATTCCACACCACAAAAAAGTACACGTTATTTCATGAACCATGTCATTGATTTCAACTATATAGATATATATGAATTATTAACTCAATTCACACTTACTTGGACCCTGGAAATACCTCCAGACACTACAGTGCTCCTTTACATTAGAGAAGTGCAATGGAACAGAAGGCAGAATGGAAAAATTAGGTGGCCTTCATTGATCACGAATATGATCATCATGTGTTCACAACATTTAAAAAGACCAATCATTGAGTGACCATATTGCTATAGCCACATGTAGGACATTGAGGCTTCATGTTAACTCTGCACCTTTCATTCATAATATAAAAATACAAATATTGAAATATACTAAGGAAAACCTTAAATTTCATTGTGTAGATAAAGAGTCTAATATTTCTATATTAACACCCATACGTTTTTGATATCCATGGATATGTGCCAAATAGTATTAATTCTATTCAGAATTTAGTTACTTTTGTTTTAGTGCAAAATGTGTTTCGTATGGATTCCTCAGTTTGGGAAAGAAGTTATTTTAGTTTCAAAATCAGATGTGGTGTTTATTTCTCTATCTATGAAGAAATACTCTCCATTTTATCAACAAATCTTGAGATTAGCTACCATCACATGAAAGCAAATAGCAAATATTTTCTTTCTTCCCAGAAGAGATAACTGGATAAAATGGGCCAACAGAATCTGACAGTGCTGCCTGAATTCATTCTACATGGAGTCACTAGTCTCCCTGAGTTGCAGAGTCCCTTCTTTGGGGTCTTTCTCATCATCTATGTGGTCACAGTGGTGGGCAAACTGGGCTTGATCATCCTGACCATGGTGGACTCTCACCTCTGCACTATTATGTATTTTTTTATTAGACACCTGGCTTTCATTGATCTTGGCAATTCCACTGTCCTTTGTCCCAAGATGCTGGTAAATTTTGTTGTAGATCAAAATACCATTTGCTACTATGCATGTGCCACACAGAAGTCTTTCTTCATTATGTTTATTATCAGTGAAATTTTCATGTTGTTGGCCATTGCCTGTGGCCACTATGTGGCCATCTGTGACCCTCTGCTCTTCACTGTTGTGACCCAGAGAATTTGTCATGTGCTTGTGGGTATCGCCTACCTCTGTAGCACCTTTCGGTCTTTGCTGTTCACCATTAAGACTTTTACATTGTTTTTCTGTGTCTCTAATATCATCAGTCATTTCTACTGTGATGAAGTTCCCTTAATGCCAATGCTGAGCTAAAATGCACAAGAACTAGAAATGTTGACCATAATATTTTCAGCTTTTAATTTGATTTCCTCCCTTCTGATAGTCCTAGTATCCTATGTGCTGATTCTGATAGCCATAATTCAAATGAATAGTGCTGAGGGAAGGAAAAATACTTTCTCCACATGTGATTCTCATCTGACAGTAGTCATTGTGTTTTACGAGACTCTCCTCTTAATGTATGTACAGTCCAAATCTGTTCACTCTGTTGATTCTGACAAAATGGCCTCTGTGTTTTACACTGTAGTTATGCCCATGCTTAACCCCTTGATCCACAGCTTAAGGAACAAAGAGGTAAAAAATGCCTTCCACAAGGTCTTTAAGAACGCATGCAACATTTGTATTTGATATTTATTATAGAATATTTTCCTAATAAATTATGGCAAAGGGAAATGTACCTGAAAATATTTTTAATAGATATGATTTCATTATCTTTGAATCCTAAACAAAGACTAATTATAAGGCAAAGACAGACTGTTAGGCTTTTATTCAGAAATTAACCTAAGTAGATTACAATTAGTCAGAGTTCTCCAGAGAAACAAACTTACAGGAGACTTATATTATCGTATAAATATTAAGAGATTTATTGTAAAAAAAATCTCTCACATGATAATGGAGATTGACAGCCTAATTCTTTAGGACAGGCTGCAAGTTGTATCCTCCACTGTGATGTTTCATTCCATAGAGGAAGTGGACTGCTAAAGTAGTGATAGAAATTCTTCTTTCTGATGGGTGAAATCCTCAAGTAACTCCTAAAGTCCTGCAACTGGTTTGATGAGGAGCATCCTCTCATTGCTGAAAACAGTGCCCTTTCTTGATTTTAGATGCACTCAACCATGTATGCTATGGTGGTTTAAAACTGTATGTACCCCAGAAAAGCAAGTTCTTTAATCAAATTTCTTGTGGGTGTGAACCAATTTTAATTAGGATCTTTTGATGAGAGTACTTCAGTTAAGGTATGACCCACCTCCATCAGAAGGGGTCTTAATTCTTTTATTGGAATCCTTTATAATAAAATGAAATTCAGACAAAGATAGAAAGCCACAGAAGCAAGAAGCTGAGATCAACAAAACCCAGGAGAGAAGGGAGAGACCAACATATGCTACCATGTCCCTTGCCATGTATGTGGCACAGGAGCCAAGGATCACCAGCAGCCAGTCTTTGGGAAGAAAGCAATGACTTCATGATGCTTTGATTTGTACATTTTCCTGACCTCAAACTATAAGCTAATAAAATCCCATTGTTTAAGCCAACCCATTTCATGGTATCTGCTTCCAGCAGCCTAGGACACTTAAACAGATATAATCAAATGACTGATGATATAAGTACAACTACAAAATATCCTCATAGTAAGAATCAGGCCAGTGATTGCTTGACTAAACAATTGGATCCTATAACCAGCCAGGTTAACGCATAAAACCATTCCTTGATTCTAATTATGTGATTCAGTATGTGATTTCATAGAACCTCATGCATCCTCTGCTGGGAACCATTATATTCTTTATTTATAAACTCAGTACATGTTTATTTAAGTTTTGTTAAAGGAAATGTGTTTTCTCAATCTTGTTTTGATTTTGTTTTCTGAACCTAAATTAACAGTGTAAAAAAAGTTGGAGACAAAAAGTTTTCTGCCTCCTGATGACACAGTGAAATATTTTTGTCCATCTCTTAGCAGTCATTTCTACTGTGGTGATCATTCCTTATTATCTATGCAGTGCTCAGACATGTGTGAAACAGACTTGATAACTTTGATCTGTCTGCAGTAGATTTGATTTCCTTCCTCATGAGAAACTGAAGTTTGGGGAATTCTGGGAATGGATTCCTCTATGTTCCTGGCTACATTAATGAGAGATTTTTAGAATATGCCAGCTTAGTTAGGCTAGTAGTTTATTGAGAAAATGGGAGAAGATAACAGAAATAGGAGAAAATAACAGATTATGCATCCTTAGCTTTAGGTAGGGGCTCCTCCAGACAGACAGAGAGATTTGGCTCATGTGGTTACATTTTAAGCTATTAATTATTCCTCCCCTTGTTAATGTTTGGGGAAGGGGCCCAGCTGTTTGCTGTTCTAATTGATTATCCCACCCCTCAGTAACCCAGGGCTTTCCCTTGACCCTGAATGAGATCTCATTCCAAATGGGGTTCTTCTGGGTTCCTTCCAGCAGCCTCCTTTGTGGAGGGCTTTCCCTCAGAGGTTTTCCAGGCAGGGTCCCATGGCCACTTGTTTCATGGTTGTGTTTTTCTGCCAGGTCTTAGACTTATCTTCACTTTCCCTTAAATAACCTGCCTCAAAACTTAATGTCCCATGTACCGATTCTCATGGCCATGTTCCAGATGCATAGGTAGCTTTAAAGGTAGAAATGAATGAATAATGAAAGCAGAAAAAAACAGCAGGTGGATGAGGATTGTAGAAGTAAAAGGAAAAAAGGAAATTTTGTATGCTTGATTAGAATGACTAAAAATTTATTAAAGGTTATAGTCAATGGAGAATGTGGTAAAAGTAAGTATTGTAAGAACCAGGATAAAACAGAAAATGTTGACCTATTTTCATATCCATATTTTCAATGGATTAAATATTGTACTGGTAAAGTCAACAGGAAAAATTACTCTTGGAATTTATTTATTGCTCAACATCCAAATATCTTTATTAAAGACACTTGTGGAAAATAGTATCATTCATTACCAGGCTATAAAAGGAGGGTGAATTAAATTTTATGGAATTAATATACATTCTACTGATGTAATAAATAATTTTCCAATTAATATATATTTGGTTACAACACATCTTTGGAAACAAAGATATCACTTCAAATTCTTTTTCTTTTCAAACAAACAAACAAACAAAGCTTCTTTTTATTTTCAATACTTCCTCAATATTAGTCAAATAATTAAAGGAACTAAGTACAAGAGAAACTTCTCAATCAAATTCAATATCTTAGACAAAGTTGAAACTTCTGCAAAAATGAAACACAATTTGACTCTATGCTTTGACTTGGTGAAGTCACTATGCTAACTCCAACTTCTAGACTGGTAAATAAGATGGCTGCTATAACAAACATGCAATTAAAATTTAGCATAATGCTGGCAGTCTTGTTTTTGCTCCAGTCTCCATATGGGTATTGGGCCTCTAACCTAGGAAAAGTTCACAGTTTTACATCGAAATTGTAAATTTACCATCATTTTCTTATAAATCAAATCACATGTAACCAAGCTACAAAATATTATCCCCATTGATGAACTAAAACAGAAACATTATCAGAAATATAGAATGATTACATATTTTGGAAAGAACAAAACAATTTGAGGAATTAGAACCTTCAATTTTAGAAAAGCCACTTTAGTAAAACAAAAGTAACACATAATTATTTGTTTGGGATCATATTACTATTTTATAAATAAAAGTAGAGATTTAAACATAGCTTTAATTTGGATTATTAATCAGAATAATAGTAGTATTCTATGTGTGGCTTATAAATGATATAACATTTTTATACTTTAATATATATATTTGTAGCTGTAATATTTAGGGTATCCAAAATAAAAATAAAGTTAATATGATCTAGGGATTTGAGACTGTATTAAACAATAAAAATGAAAACTAGCTCAGGAACATTTATTTCAGGTTTAAAAATGCACATGTATACAAATGTGCAAAAATATATATATATATAATATGAGCTTAAATAGGGAATGACTAATATAAACCACGTATTGGGTGGATTTTTTATCTCTCATTCTTTTCCACCCTTTGGCTCTTGTGAAAAGTACTTCTATGAATATTTTTGTGTAGTATTTGTTGGGATACTTACCTGTTTTCAATTTTTTTATATATGTACCTAGTAGAGGACAGGTAGCTCCCATGATAAATCTGTTTGCATACTTCTTCTTTATATTTGATACCAATCAAAAATGCGTTCTTGCCTGATGCACTAAAAAGGACCAATTCCTAAGACATTGGGATTTCAAATTGACAAAGTGTTAATTTCCAGCCCATAACAAGGAGTTCAGATGGCGTAAGGCTGAAAATCTAGCTCCTGATTTTTAGGAGTTTAAGTTTTAACATTGTTAAAGGTTAACATTGTTAAAAGTTAAGGTTGTTAAAATTTTTAAGGTTGTTAAAACTTGATTAACTTGTTTAAGGGAGTGTGTTTTTATCCCAAGATAAAATGGCTATTTTTCACAGAATAAGAGGTGGGAATATGTAGGACAAGACCTGAATGGATATGAAAATTTGTAGAGGATTTGTGGAGGTATATTTCATTTGTTGAAGACTGCAATTTAATAAGCTTATATAAAAGTGAAATTTTGTCTTAAGGTGAGCTAAGTGGTCTAAATGATTATAAATGGTTATAACAGATTATGGGAAGTTTGTAGACACATTTTCTAAAATGTGGGATTTCAATGTAAATGGCGGATTTCAGGAAGCCATTATTAAGTAGAAATATATGAACTGATATTGATAGCAAAGAGTAACCTCATGGCAGAGAAAACTGTCAGATACCACTTTATTCTGTTCTTATTTATGCTAACTAGGATTTGATTAACTTGTTTATCAAATGGTGGAATGAAGCAAAAATTAAATTTGATTTTCTCTGTCATAAAATAATACAGTTTTCTTAAAATATTGGTCTGTATTGAGTGGAAATATATAAAATTCCTTTTGAAATAATCAGTATATAAAGGCCAAAGAGTCAGTGCCTTATCAAAATTGCTTCTTTTCTGTCATGTACTTAATGGCTAAAAAAAAAATAACAAACCAAAAAACAAAGCCATTGTTATTTCGGAATTTAAATCTTTTCCTTAATATTTTACTATTTCATTTGTCACTATGATAAATAAAGGGTTATTTAAACAAAATGTTCAAGCCTGACAACATTTAGTATTCTAATAAAGCCCTTAAGGATATCTTTATGTTCAAACTGTTGCGTGGATTTGTTCATTCACATTGTAAAAAGTGAGGTATTAAAATATATACATTTATGAAATATTGAAGACCAATCTGTCCATTAATGGACAACTAGTATGACTTTTGATTAAGAATTTAATGATAAAGACCAAAACTGATGTCATCAGTTAGTATTTTAAATTCACAATGATAAAGTATATTGCAAAACAAGAAACTCATAATACTTGTGTAAACCATGGGAAATTTAAATATGATGTTATTTTGACAGTCTTCTAAAGTTTAATGTCACATTTTTTTCTGATCAAGATGTTGAGATTTATATCCTAGGACTTTTGTGAATGTGTATATTTATGTTTACTGCTAAAGGAACTATTATTTATAAAATGAGATTGTTTCCAGTATTAGCTGCCTATTTCAGGCACCGAATACTTGCAAAGTTCCATGTTACATTTACTGCACTTGCGTTTTTTAACAAAGAATCACCCTCATTGTTGAAAATATTTGTACTTTTAGGGTGCAAATATTATTGTTCCAATAGGCTTGTGATTATATTAAGGAGGTGGTAGCAGGAAGATAATCTTGATTCCATTGAGAATCTGAGGTTTTCAAAAATTATTGGGAAAGTAGGTTTTCCTGTACTGCAGAAGTTTACTCATGAATACTTTGTATCTTACATTGAACAGTGTGGACACTTCATTTTTTAATCTGAAGTAAAATACTTTCAGGAACCTCAAAATATGGTTAGGTTCATCTAATACAGTATGGGTTACATGAGACGTGTTTGGGAAGTGTAAAATTAAAGGAATATTTAACCAAAGACTTAATATTCTCACTGTCCATCTTCTATTCTAATACTGGTCTGCAGGATAGTATTGTTCATTATAGTTTAGTTGTTCTTAGAATAATGTTATGGACTATGAAAATAACAAAATTTCCTTATCAGGTACATTGTTCTGCTCTGATGCTTCTCTAAAAAAGAACATGCAGTCAGCTCATCTTTAATAAAAGGGACGTTAAAAGAGAAGCAAAGCAAATCTATAAGCTATGTCCTCCCTGTTGATTAACATAATCCTGCTAAAAGTGTAAAGACAATATAAAACAAAACTCCTAATATGGTCTGCAGTTGATCACCAGAAACAGCTTTATTTAAAGTATTCATAAGTTGATTTGGACCCATATTGTAAGTTCTTGCAGCAGCCACATTTATTCCTGGGCTCTAACTGCTAATCGTTATTTCTAAATCCTGATATGCTTTACTCTTGTTGTATAACCTCATAGCTCCTTAGAATTGTTAAGCATTTGTATGATACCTGAGCTTCAGAGCTAAAATTTGCCAGCTCTAAAGGATTCACCATTCTATCTGCCACGAGTAACATTTGTGATTCATGGGAGGAGATCAAAATATCAACACAAATTTAATATTTAACAAAATACTAACATTAACAAGAGTTTGAAAGAAGTTGATTGCAAGCCGCATACAAAACGTGTAGCCTGAATATGTGACTGAATTGCTACAATCTCATGATAAAACTTTAAGAGATGAGATGCCCCTTATGGATTGGCAAAAAAATTAGTTTTTGCAAGGGAATCTACTTCTGGTGACGGTGATGAGAACATTATTGAAATAACAACATAGATTTATGTTATTACATAAATGTATTTGATAAAGCAATGGCAGAATTTGAGAGGATTTATTCTAGCTTTGAAGGAAGTTCTACCACGTGAAAAATGCCGTCAAAAAGCATTACATTATATAGAGAAATCGTTCATGAAAGGAATTGTCAACTAATGCATCAAACACCATTGTTATCTTTTTTTTTTTAGAATTTGCCACAGCCACTCCAATCTCCTGCAACCACTATCCTTATCAGTCAGCAGCCATGAACAGTAAGGCTAATCCTTCTATCAGCTAAATGATTAAAATTGTGGTGAAGGCTCATGTATTGATTAGCATTTATTTCAATAATGTATTTTTAAATTAAGATATGTACATTGTTGTTTTAAACCTAATACTTGATAGACTTGATCCACTACGCACTTGATAGATTATACTAGAGTGTAAATATAGTATAAACATAACTTCCATATGTGTTGGGAAAGCAAAATTTTTGTGTGACTTGCTTTATTTTGACATTCACTTTATTACAGTGATCTGGAATTGAACTTACATCTCTGAGGTATGCTCAGACATATATAGAAAAATACATTTCTGTTTGTTTCTTCATAGAGAAGGTACTGTTTTATCATGTTATGTGTATAACATATTTATCTAAGTGTACTTGATAAAATCCAGGGCAGTCAGTGACAGAAAGAGAAATATAATCAAGTTAACTAAAGAATAGGAGCAAATTGATCTTGTTACACATATCATAGATCTTTTTATACACATGGAAATGCATATACATATTTATGAATATTTGTCATAAAAATTTAAGTGTTATACTTCAGTTAATGCATATTATGTTTATTTTATATGAACCTAAATCCACATCCCATATGTTACAAAATATATATGAAAAAGCAAGTAATTTGAATACTTCTGGGAATATGGCATTGTAGTAGAGTGGCAGGGATCAACTCTCTTAAAAAAGCATTGGAGGAAGGACAAAAAGCTGTCTGCAGGTGCTGATTTGGGAGTTTGCAGAACATAATAGTGATATGTATCATCTGGGAGGGAGAAGGACAGAGAGAGAAAGAGGCTGAAGCAAAAACCATGAATTACTAGCCCGTGCAGCTGGTAATTTATGTCCCACCCTCAAGGCAAACATCATAGGTAAAACTCAGGACTCACTGGAGACAACTGAGAGGGGAATGGATATTTTCCTCCCTGGGAGGAAATGGATATTTTCCTCCCGGTGTGGTGGAAGGGAGAGAGAGTTTACTCTTCAGTGAGTTTGGCCAGCAAGCTCATTTTGTATCTCAGCTCTGGCCAGAAGAGAATCACCAACAAGAGGAGTTTGAAAAGACAACTACATTGAAAGATTCATTGAAGAGCACCACCTGCTGGCTGTCCAGGAAACTGCCAGAAGTAAAAAAAGCCTTTTGGAGTCTTATCTTGTCCAGGTGCTCTTTTTTTTTTTTTTTTTTTTTTTAAGCTACCTGGGCTGGGAATTGAACTTGAGACCTCATATGTGGTAAGCCAGCATGCAACCACTGAGCCACACTGGCTCCCCTGAGTTGGTTTTTGGTTTGTTTGCTTGCTTTTTAATTTTTTTTAGGAGGCACTGGAACCAAACCCAGGATCTCCCATGTGGGAAGCATGCATGCAACCACTTGAGCCACATCTGCTCCATCCAGGTACTCTTGAATCTGGTCTGCACCCCATTAGTGGGTCCCTGGCAATATTTTATTTTTTTTAAATATGTTTTTATTTTTTTTAAAGGTATTTATATTACATAAATGCTACATAAAAATATAAGGGATCCCCATATGCCCCGCTTCCCACACTTCCCACATTTTCCCACAGCAACAACATCTCTCATTAGTGTGGTACATCCATTACAATTGCTGAAATATTTTAGAGCATTGCCACTAAGAATAGATTATAGTTTACATTGTAGTTTACACTCCCTCCTGCACAGTTTTGTAGGTTATAGCAAGTTATGTAATGGCCCATATCTGTCATTATAATGTCTTTCAGGAAAATTCCCAAGTCTCCAAAATGCCCCCATATTTCACCAGTATTTCCCTCTCCATTCCCTCGAACCTCTAGTGGCCACTGCCTCCAGATGAATGATATCGTTTCTTTCATTGCTAAAATCACAATAAATCTATAGTAGAGTACCAGTAAGTCTACTTTAGTCCATAGTTCATTCCCCAATCCTGGGGATTCTGGAATGGTGTTGCCCACTCTATCTCTAATTGAGAGGAGGCTTGATCCCATCAGGCAGATGGATGGGACTCTCTTGCTTGTAGTTGTAGGCTTTCTCAGGTCCTTGAGATGACCATTGTCCATCATTATCTCTTTGTTAGTTGTCCTGGGTGAGTCCAAAACCCTGGAGAGTTGGCAATGTTTTGATAACTTAAGCTGAGCTATCTCAAAGATTTAGAATAAGTTGGACCAAAAATCAAAGACAAGATATGAAACAAAACTACTAAGGAAGAGAGAGAAATTGACCATAGGAATAAATTCACCAAATAATTAGATGCCTAGATAAAAGAAAAAAATTACAAACAATTCCAAGAAACCAGAAGATATGGCTCAGCCAAGGATTAAATAAAAAATCCTGATGAGACACAAGATTTAAACAACTAATCAAAGATGTTCACACAAATCTCCTAAATCAATTAAAGGAGTTGAAGAAAAATAATGCTAAAGAGTTAAGGATATGAAAAAGACACCCAGTGGGCATAAAGAACAATTTAAAAGCTGACAAAGAAAAGTCACAGAGCTTATGGAAATGAAAGACACATTGGATGAAAATAAATATACATTAGAGGCATATACAAGTAGAATTGAATTGGTGGAGGCCAGAATTAGTGAATTGGGGGTCAGAGCATTTGAACTTGAAAAAGCAGGAGAACAGAAAGTGAAAATAATGGAGAAAATGGAACAGGATTCTCAGCAAATTGAATGACAAAGCAAAAACACAAACATATGTGTTACAGGTATCCCAGAAGGAGAAGAGAATGAAAAAGGGGCAGAAAATATTTGAGGAAATACTGACCAAAAATTTCCCAACTCTTAGGAAATACATAAATATCAATATCCAAGAAGGACAACACACCCCAAACAGAATGAATCCTAATAGACCTAGTACTAGACACCTACTATTCAAAATGTCAAATACTAGAAATAAAGAGCAGGTTCTGAAAGCAGCAAGAGAAAAGCAATGCATCAATAAAAGGGAAGCTCAATAAGAGTAAGTACTGATCTCTCATCAGAAGTCATATTGGCAAGAAGACTGTTGTATGATGTATTTAAGGTTCTGAAAGAGAAAAACTGCCAACCAAGAATTTTTTATCCAGCAAAAAAAGTACTTAAAAATGAGGTTGAGTTTAAACACATAACAGAAAAACAAAAACAAAAAGAGTTTTTTACCAAAAAAAACAAAACAAAACAAACAACCCAAAAACCAAAGCAAACAAACAAACAAACAAAAAAACAGATTTACAAGAGTAACTAAAGGGAATTCTGCAGCCAGAATGGAAAAGACAGGGGCAAGAGATTTGGAGAAGAGGGTAGAAATAAAGAATATTAGAAAAGGTAACTAAATGGGTAAAAAGATGAACAAGACTAAGATATGACTTTGGAAAGCCAGTGGATAGAATGGACTAAGTAAGTAATGCTTATAAAATAATATCACTGAACATTAATTGATTGAACTCCCCAATGAAAATAC
>JAQZBX010094168.1:0-12061 GCA_029593785.1 Cabassous unicinctus | reverse complement strand
CAGTTGTAGGCTGGCATATTTGTCTCTCTCTCAGGGCTCGTTTCTTTCTGGGCTCAGCTGCTCTGTTCTCTTCACAAGGTAAGCTGTAAACTCTCAGGCTAATGGCTCAACGCTCTTCCCGGGACTGCAGGATCCTCTTCCATGTATGTGGAGCCTTCTCTCTTCCTCCGTGTATCTGCTTTGTCTATCTACTTCCACGTGAGAGTATGTTTTATCAGCCCACCAAGGGGGCTGGGACTCGACGCTGAGTCGCACTCTAATGATGTGGTTGGATCAAAGCCCTAATCCTAACATAATTTAATCATGTTTCTGTGTGCCTGCTGCATGGAAGGAAGTAGGAGAAGATGAGACTGGGCAGATATTGGGGTTATATTATAAAGGACCCCTTGTTGCCATGGTAAGGTGTAGTCCTAAATGTTTCACGTCTGCTAGAGTTCATGGATTGAGCTTCCTTTGTAGAGTATTTGGAGTATATCAGTAGTCAGAAGAGTTTTGGCTTTGGAGTGAGGGTATATGGGTTGTGAAGCAGTATCCTGCTTGCTGATATGACCTTATTAAGACATTTGTGTCTTCTGAGCCTCAGCCTCTTTGGTAGCATCCTGTGTTGAGTGGAAGGTTCAACTGCTAATGACCTCCCTTTTTTACTATAGTCTCTAATTCCGAGTCTCTGTATGGTGGAGATGTTGATGGAAGAAACAATATTAATTATGTGTAATCTAAGATATTATTAACATTTGCTACAGAGATAGGATTCTATATTGAATATAGAATAAGCCATATATTATATTTAAGAGATTATATGGAAACCTTGGTTAGTCTGCTCATTGTCTTCTCACTGTGTCTGCTCGTTGTCTCTGCTCATTGTGTCCACTCGCTGTCTGCTTGTCTTCTTTAGGAGGCACCGGGAACTGAACCCAGGACCTCCTATGTGGGAGGCGGTTGTCCAACTGCTTGAAACACAGCTGCTCCCTGCTCGTTGTGTCTGCTCATTGCAGCAGCTGTTTGCGTCAGCTCATTGTGTCAGCTCATCTTCTTTAGGAGGCACCGGGAAGTGAACCCGGGACCTCCCATGTGCGCCCCCAACTGCTTGAGCCACATCTGCTCCCTAACTTGGTTAGTTTTAATGTTGTTTTGAGTAGAGCTATTTTGTGTTAATGTTGGATGCCTCCAATGTGAACATGCTTACATGCATGTAATGAGTTGAGGAAAATGAAGGCTTAATTTTTTGGGAAATAATTGGATCATATGTTCATGTTTGCATAGGATAACTATGCTCCCCTCACCATACCTAAAACCTAAACCAAAAAAGCTTTTAAACAAACATACCACAATATATTAGAAAAAAGTTTTGCACATTGATGGAGTTGGTAGTTGTAGAGTAGGAATGCAGGAATAAGTAAGAGTAACTGTTTAGCTTTTCCCTAAAATGTACCTGTCAGTGTCCTGGGTTCTTTATATGTGCTTTTCATTTCATGAACAAACAAGTCCTAAGAAATAAGTACACATGAGGATGTGGAGTTCATAGAAGTGTAGTAACTTCCCAGGGTCACAACTTAGTCACTGGCAGACTGGGGATTTAAATCCAGACCTGAGACATCATAGTCTTTGTCCTCTCTGTTCCCCTAGTCAGGAAAGCTTTATGGACGCAAATAGGAAGACAAAGCCTGCAGCTGGACCGATGGAAGACCCTTGAGGTTTCAATGTTAGTGAAAACGGCAGAATTATATTCCAGATCTTTGCCATTATTTGCCTTTGAATTAGCACCCTTTCTAAGAGAGAAAAAGGTAGGTAGGTAAATAGACAGAAAGATAGGTAGGTAGGTAGGGAGGTAGATAAAGAGACAGACAGAAAAGCGAATAGATGGGCTTATATGTGGATGGACAGACTGACAGTAATTTGTAAGCATTAGCAGCTGTGAAACTTTTGATTAAAGTTAAAAAAAATTATATACACCAACTTACTAAGCTTACTGCTAACATTGCTTCTCTTAAGCATTGGGTAGAAGGCATTTGGTAAAAAGCCTGTAAAAAGGATTTGTAATCTTTTTTTGTGTATAACATATTTTTCTGTGAACATGTGTTATACAGATGTTTTTATTTAAATCCATTTTTCCTTTCCCTATTCCTTTGTGAAATATGGTAGGCTAAAGGGCAGGCTGTTCATCTCCAATAAGAGTTTCACTCAAAATGGCAGTGTCAACTGTACAACACAAACAGTGATCCCTCATGTAAACTATGGACTAGAGTTAATAGTATAATTATAATAATATTGCTTCACTTGTAACAAAGGCAATACATGAATGCAAAGTATTAGCAATAGGCAAAACTGTGGTGGGGGGTATATGGGAACTCTGGATTTTCTGCATGCTTTTTTTGGGTAAACCCTACAACTTATCTAGTAAAAGAAAAAAGAGGCCGTCTTGAAGAAAATGGTGGTAAATACTCCTCCTCCTGTCACCACCATCACTACTACTAAAGAATGCGCTTCGTATAAACTCTACTTAAATCTCACAGCAACCAGAAAATGGCTGTCCTTAACCCAGTTTTATAGATCTGGAAACTGAGGCTCTCATAGATTAAACAGGCTGTTCAAGCACATGTGCTAGCGGCAGAAGAGAGCCTGGGTGGTTGTTCTGGCACCTGGGACAGCACCCATTCTTCTCCACCACAATGTTAAAGTGGGCTGCCCATGGCCTCCTCACTCTGGGTCTACAGCCTCAGCAGAGTGTCTTGCACAGGGAAGGCCCTTGATGGAGGAAGAAGGAAAGCGGCAAAATCTCTATAAAATATGACTGATAAGCTTTTAAAGCATCTCTTATTGGTGGTGGGCTTAGATTTTTTATTAAATGCCTAATGTAAAATAAGCTCTTCACCTGGGGAAAAGGCTTTGAAATTCAAAATCTGCAATATTTCAGCAATAACCCTGGTTATCTGGTGAGAAGTTATTCAGTAATAGTCTTAAAGCACTTGGTTTTAGAAAAACAACCCAATTTGGCCCAAAGGAATTTTGTAAAGCATTTTAGCCATTAAAGGAAAGGAAAGTTTTGTTTTTTAAAAATGCTGTGTGAGCCCATTTGTTTAAACTAAACACTGAAGTATCTTAGATTTTAATGAACTTAGCTGAAAATTTAGCTAAAAACAGCTCTTTGGGAACCAGATGGTGCAGCCACCATTGTGAGCCAAGCTCAACTCTTTTGTTTTCTGAAGTGCATGTCAGTTCAGCTCCACGGACCTCAAGGACAAAGATCCTATTAATTCTGGAATCCTCTCTACCCTAGTCAACCTCTCTAGCCTACTCTGTGCCAAGTCATACTATCCCTCCCCTCTTGGAAATTAATGCTCTCCGTAAAATGTGTGTGTCTTGGGGAGGAAATGGGGGTGGGAAGGGATGCCTTCTCCCTGTTTTCCATCCTTTTACAAGGCATGAGACTGTCAAGCTCTGCATTGTAGATTAACACCTCTAGGGCTTCAGTTAATGAGGTCAAGAACGATGTAAGGCCCACCAGGAATGGAAGGCAAATTGTGCCTTGACAGATGTCTCCAAGAGCATTGGGTGAAGGGCAAAGTCAGTGAAACAGACATTGAGAGTTCAGAGCTATGCTTCTGTGACATGATGAAGAGTACCTGGCTCAAATGTTTTAAGGAAGTGAGTGCTTTTCTGTTGTGGATACCTTGTTCCCATTTTTGCCTTAATTTCTGTGAATTTTTGACCTTTTACCATGTGCCTAGATAGGTAATTTGTTTTCTCTCCACTCTTTCTGTATAGTCATCTACTGGCTTGTCCTTTTCCCTTGAGGGGTAGTTAGGTCTTTCCAGCAAGTGAGTGAGGCAAACCATAAGGCACAAGAATTCTTTCAACCTCTGGCCTTAGTTCAAGAGCTTCATATTAAAGGCCAGTGACATCTTCTGTGGTTTTGGTTGGATGCCTGTGGGGGTCAGCCTCTAGGCCACCGGCAGTGTTTCCTGGGGGCGGTTGTGAACTGCCAAGTCTTCCTTAATTCTAAATCCTGAGGCTTATCGTGTCAGCCATGTGATACGTTTTTGATAGTGGTCCCTGAAAGGCCAATATGGCTGCTTCCAGTTAGAGTTGATGTTTCAATGTTAGGTTTGTCCTTACAACTTGGTGTCAGCGCTATATCTGAAAGTAAGACCTAGTCCCCTGACATTTGTTAAGCACACATTGTGGGCATAGGCATATACATATACACACATACTTCTGTGTAATACACATTGTCATGACTTTGTGGGACATGAGCTGTGCACATGAGCATCACAAATAATAGGTTATTGCAACAGAATGCAAGACTGGCAGACCCATGAAATTTACAGGGAGAAATCAAATTTGTGATGTTTGTGTGTGTGTGGGAGTGAAAGTGAATTACTGAGCAGTCCAAGGAGTAAGCAGCTACCAGAAAATGGTTCCTAAAATTGTGATGCCATCGCCAATCACCATCATCAGTTTCTCTTTTCTTCTGCTTCGCTAGGGAGAGAAACACCAACAGTTTCCAAGAAGGTAAAGGTGAATGGAGAGGACTCATGGGAATTAGGAAGAATGGACAAAAAGGGGGTAGGAAGAGGCGTGGTGTCCCTGGAAGAAATGGAGAGAAGTCTAAGTTGGGCCTGAAGTGGAAGTGCTTCCCTTTTATCTTTTGTGAACTGTAACTTGCTGACCCTAATCCAGAGGATCCAGGGCTTTGCTTTGCTTTACTGGCTTGGAGTGGCTGTAGGCAGTTGTTTTGAGGGCTGGGTCACCACGGGCTCTCCTTCCTTGACTGACAGACGGCATTGGAAACAGGTGAAGGGAATAGGAAACAGCTAGACAAATGAGTCATCTTCCCCTCCTAGGCCTGTATTACTTGCATTTTCTCTCAGAAAGTTGAATCAGGTCAGTAGGGAAATCATTAGTGGGGTAGAGTTGCTCTTTAAAGGTTCTTTATTTATCAATGCTGAAGGCTTTGTGGGATGTGCATTTTCTTTGTTCTGTTCCTCCACAGTAGTGAGAGTTCTAGATAAAAAATTATTCATAAAAGCTTTTTTAAATTATTTCGAGTTGCACAGAGATAATAAGAGTTATGGCCCCAAAGCCTTGGTACAGCTGTATTTTACTGCCCACGTGTCTTCACAGAGATGATACATATGCTTTTCATTTTGCTGCCATTATTCTTCATGATCGCGAGGCATCAATCATCGCTGTGGTAGAAAAATGAAGACAAGGGAAAAAAACCCAGGTCTGTAAGTGCAAGATGATGTGTCTGTCTGCAGTGGTAAGGGACAACCTCAGAATGCAGAAACCAAAAAGGCGCTTTGAGCTGTACCTCTGGAATGAGATTCTTCAGCAATGAAGTCAGAACCCTAAACCAGCAGTTGGTGTTGCAGAGGTGTTTTGAGAAGCTGTGTCTCTGTCAGCATGTGTAGAATTCTGTCCCCATAGGCATTGTAATGCAATCACAGAGTCTGGACTGGGATTAAAGAGAAGGGATGTCTGCTCTCTAGAATGCCACATCAAGTGCAGTTTAGTTTATGGTACAGATGAATGGGGCGCCAAGTGCCCCGAGGGAAGGCATTCTGGGCAGATGGCCTCCCTGGCTCTCGGTTGTCAGTGGGAACCCTAGCTGGGCTTTGCAAGTGGCATGGGCTCTTAAGTACCTGTTATGTCCAGCATGTTTATGTTGTCATCAGAATGCTATTTTCCATTCTGAGAAGGCAGATCACAGGGACAAAGTGCTGTGATGAGCATAAATACAATTAAATGTATTTGCTAGAGTAGTAACGATAGCTGTCATGTACTAAGCCTCACCTTTGTATTGTACCTGGCCTCTCTCCTAGCTCCTATCATCCATTCTTAGATGAGGAGACTTGACACCTACAGTGGTTAAAAAGTCACATGGCTGGTAAGGGTAGAGCTGGCATTTGGATTCTGGGAATGCTAAGTGAATTTGCATGCTGCCATATTGGGCAGTAATACATAATCATTTTTTTTATTAATAATTTCTTGTTATTAAGTTAGAGAACTTGTAGGTTTACAGAAATACCACTCATAAAATATGTATATACAGAGTTCCCATATACAACCCTATTATTAATCCCTTGCATTAGTGAGGGACGTTTGTTATAATTCTTAGAAGAACATTTTTATAAATGTTCTATTAACTATAGTCCATCATTTACAATAGGGTTCATTGTGTTGTACAGTCCTGGTTTTTCTTTTAGTTTTTTTTTCTGTTAGCATATATTAAACTCTTTTTCTGTTGGGCATGTGGAAAATGAGTTCCCAGTCCTAGAGAAGGCCCCAACCCAGTGCTGCCAGCATAGTTCCCGCTTCTCCAAACACTGTAGGACCTCAGCAGAGTACCAGGCCATGGGGAGCAGTGTCTCTGAGGAGCAGCAGGCCCCCGGCGGCCTCCTCCGTGACTTCAGTCCTCCTCTCCCTGTCCTTTCTGTGCAGCCACTCATCAAGTCAGCCCATGTTAGAACTAGAGCAAACAGTTCCTGGTGGTACTTTTCAAGTTTAAAGGAAGAAGAAAAGGATGTTCTGACCTGGGCAAATGGAAGTGTCTCTCAGCAGCCAGAGGTATTTTGTCCCTCATGTTTTCATACCAAACTGAAAATACACTCACCCAGGCAAAAGTGCAGAGGGCTCTCTTTGCATGAAGGAGGCCAGATTTATGGTACTGGCCTGAGTGAGCTTGTAGTTTATGTTTTTCTTTGGTCTCAAACTATGCTCTTCGCCCCAGTGAGGCTGCTTCCAAGTGCCCTGCCGGAGTCACACAGAAGCCCAAGTATCAGGAAGTGGATAGATAAGTCAGAATCTACCCATCCCCACAAGTGGTAATGAAAATAGGTAGGAATTAAGTCAGATGACCCTCCAGCTGTTCACCCTCTTTAAAGTTCTGCCTGACCTTGAAGGTAGAGGAAGTTGGCTGGAGGAGACGATGGCATTTGCTGCAGTGTTCATGAGCTAGCTCCCCATGGTTCTTCATACCAAGCCCTTTGCCCTTCCCTGTCTGTGGCTTTTGTTTTGAGTGTCCATGAAATACTGCAGAAGAGAGTTCCCCAAGTACCTCGCTTGGTTAAAAAAATGATTTCTCTCCTTTGGGACCTCCTGGCTGTTTCCCAGCAAAATGTTCTACCTCCCTAACTAATCTCCTTATAGACTTTTCTTCTACTTATTTTAATTTTCTGCTGGTATTTCTGTAGGCCATGGGCCTTGGGAATTATAATCATTTGAATTTCTGGCAGTGTGAGAATTTCTAATACTTTGCTTTTCCTTCTCAATTAGTTTGCATATTGAAGTAGGCATAGGACACCGAGAAAATAATCGAGGAATAAAACAAGACTTGGAAAAGTCCTGAAACAAAAGCCATGCTTAAAATAGGCAAGCAGTGAAGCAGTGGATGCTTCTTTCTTTTTGCCTTACTGGGATTTACATTTTCCTTTTTTTTTTTTTTTCCTCTCTGTGCAGCAGAGGAGTAAATGTCCATGTTATTGGCTTCTCGGGATACTTTGCTGTATGGATCCGCTCTCTTTTGTAGTTCTATAGAACTAACTTCCTTCTAGTTCCCCTGGGGACTAGGCAGTTTAGAAACCCAGTGCCTCCTGCTCCCCTTCCCTGTATGCATTCTGAATATGAACCCAAGGAGAAAAGACTAATTTCAAAACCATAAAGGACTCAGAAGGTACAGAGCAAAGTCTTGTTGCATTTATGACTTTCAGCGTCTTCCGACAGATGAACCTTTCTGAAACACTGGGCTGTTTTTTCACACCTGTGGTCTCTACCAGGGTTGGGAAACAGGCTACGTCACCTGAGGATGTGCAACAAAATCAGCTTTGTTCCTTTGGATGTGTGGCACAGAACATTCCTCCGCTGGTGTTTAGGCACCTCAGCTTGAGTTCACCATCTCCTTCCTAATCAGACAGCTTTGTGTTTCCTCTTTGCTGCTTTTGAGGAGGCGGTGTGGTGGATAAGTACTAAGGTTTACCTGTGAAGACCTTTTCTGGAAATTTGCCACCGCACCATGTTTTAAAATCTGTTGACGAGCAGGTGATGCCTAGACAGTGAATAGAAAAATAGCTAAAGCTTTTATCCAGGGTTTGCAAAACAGGGAACTTTCAAAATGATTTGTAGTTTGATTCTGAAACCGTCTCTCCTCTAGCTAAGCCACAGGGCATTGCTTATAACCAGACGACATTTGTCACCCAGACGGCTTTAGAAAAATCTACTGCTTCCTCTTGGGGAGCAGGGGGAGACATCTTGAATTATCTTTTTGGTCTATATGAACCTGGGAGTTTCCATAACCTGAAGTCATGATTAATAATTTCCCTGCCCATATCAGGTTTTATTGGCCAGATGTTTCATTCAAGAATTTCCCTCCCTTCTTTTCCAAATTGAGTTGGCATCAAATAAAGCACGTTGCCACTTCAAAGTCATTTGCAACTCAGTAGAATAAGATATGGTCATGAACCAAAATTGGGAGATGAGGCTGAGGTGGGGTGGGGTGCTGCAAATTGTAAGAGATTTTCAGATATGTTAAAATGACTTTCTTGTTTTGAATCTTTGGAAAAGCCATATGATTAATTTACATACTAAATTACTTTTTATTTTTCTTATCAGAAAACAGTTCTCTAAGCCCTTACCATACTTCAAATGAGGACGTATTTGTCTTGCTTATTCAAAAACAGTGAAAAATCAAATCATATTTTCTGCAAATAGTTTTTTTTTGCAGTTTGCAAATCACTTATTTTTGATTATGAAATAGAATTAAAAGGAATGGGTTTCTGTTATTGTGTTATCTGTCCATGATCTTTATCACAAAATGATGGGATAAATACTGTAAAATAGGATTTCTATTTAGTCCTTAAATGTTAGTTGTCAAGGGATGGACAGCATATATGTGCCAGCAGTTGAGTGTCTTCATCTAGTAATGGAAATTTGACCACTAATAATATCGTTGTTTGTTTCTATCCAAAGGAGAGGCTTATGAGATTGTTAATATCAACACAATGCAAAACTTCTGGATGATGCTTGTCTCTAACCTAATTTATTTTGTTGATATATACCCAGAAACTGAATTTACAGTTGCAGTGAACTAGGTTTATATGTGGAAGTTTTGAGTTTATATGGGGAGGGATAAGCAAATATTAAAACTAAGAATTGACGTCTTCAATTGTCTGGGTAAAGCCTGTAATTCTGTAAATTGGACCATCTCTACATCTTGTGGTAGACTGATAGAGGAAAGACTATGTGGCATGGTATTTGGGGTTAGAAGAATTGGAGAATAGACTTTAATAAAACCAGTTCATCTGAGAATATTTTGGGTTTTTTATTCTGTAAAATAACTTTAATAATAGTCTATATTCGGAAGATCAATGTTAAATGGGCTATGGAAAGTCTTTGATGTGTTGCTCTATAAATGTTAGAATTCTGTTACTATCATTTTTCTGCTAAAATGAACATAGTTTTAGGAGACTAATAATGTAATTATCAGTCATTTGTATGCTAGTATGAATTTAAGAGCAGATTTTTAAAAATGAAATGTAAAGAGAGATTGAAATCACGGGTGCCTGATCCATGACCAGAAAACAAATCCCAGAAGATACACTTCATAATTTTGCTAGTTTTACGCTTTTATAAAGCAGTTCTTTAAACTATGGAAGGTTGGCTAGTTACATTCTTTGTTCTCTTGACTTCTCCAGAAGTTATTAATGAGTAGAATAAAGACATTTCCTGCTATATTCCATTTGATGAGAACTAAAATAAATTACTGGATGTGCTATAAAAGCAAATAATGTATATCACTTTGCCATTTAATTCTGACTTATGGTCATCATCGTTCATTTTTGTGAATTTTGTTTTTTAAGGGAGATGATGGCTGGATTTGGTTGATGAGAGTTCCCTTTAGGGAGGATTATGTAGAGAAGGTGATATGTTCATCACCTACATTTCTTCTAGGGACGTGGTGGCTCTTTCAGGCTAAACTTCTTCCTAGCCATGACATTTGGGAGAATTTTTTTTTTTTAAATCTATCTTCTGATTTTTACATAACTGAAATCAGATCTGTGAGGGAGGGAGTGGGCACTGGGGTGCCAGTGGAGCAAGGTAAGGCCTCAACACAAATTTGGTTTTTAACTAGATTTCCTGGAAAACCAAATCTGAAGGTGGAGGAATGAGCCAGGGCAAAGGGCCTGATAATCACAGACCTGCCCAGGCCTCACTGAAGCTGCCTCGGAGAATGCCCTGAGGTCATGGTTTAATATTCCCAGATGCTTTAGTTATTTCACAAAATTGAGCAAGAGTGGTTTATTTCTGTGCTAGGAAAAGGATGCATTCTAAACTATGAAATGCTTCTTTGCTCCCTCATCTTATTAAATTTTTTTTAAAATGCCCATTTTCTCTCTTTTACTTCAGCTATTGACTGTCATGTCCTTGGTGATTTGGATGGTATCACAGGACCTAGTACCCCCTACTCCCTAACCCAGTTGTTTTTTGCTTTCTTACAAAACCCGGGCTTTCTTGATTTTTTTTTTTCTCCCATAAGGAGATGGAACTAACCTAATTGCTTTCTTACATCAAAGTTACGTTGTGACTGTAAAAGAACTAATGCTATGCCACGATGTAAAATATTGCTCTAATTTAATTCACTCTGGCGGGCCACATGCTTGCTTCAGTGCTTTATCTTCTAACTGGGAAAAGTCATGCAGTGCTACCACAGTTATATTTTAATCTATGCTACCAATCTTGAATTATCAGAAGGCAGTTTCTCAATGCTATAAAATTGGAATATATGACACTTTCAGGAACAGTATTGTGCAGGAGATGCCAGTTCTTTTGGCGATTTTGTTTTTGTCCTTTCTTCCCCTCAGCTTTTAATCATAGCCCTGTGTGTAAGTGAACATGTTCCTTCTTCACCAGCTGCCCAGATCCCTGCAGAGTCATAGTTCCCGTATGCAGAACAGTTATCCAGAGTTGAGTTTTGGAGTCTAATCAGTCATTTAGTACCTACTGCATGCCCAGTGCTGGGCTGTGACCAACTGGTAAGCACAGGGAAGTGTAGAGGCATTGTTTTCCCCACAGACTGCTTACCGTGAAGACTTATATTTATGAAAAGAGCTGGAGAGTAACACAAGAGTGTGTTTTTAAATTGCAGAGCTATTAAATAAAGAGATGATACACACAGACCCCAGAATTACTTATCTATGTAAGTGAATGTCATTTCCTTCAAAGTAGAGGATTGCGCTTATTTCTTTCAAAAAGTGCTGAATTGCCCTACTTAATTGAGAACTATCTTCTTTTGGTGCAAAATGCTCAAACCACAAAGTTGCTTTTTGGGCACTCTTATTTTAGTTTCCCAACAGTTTTATCCAGTTTGATCCCCTCCTTTCTTGTCCCTTTGGAATGATTTTAAGCTCTTTCAAAAGTCAAATTTATTAGCTAACAAATAAAGATGGGCCATAATTCTTTTTCCTTACTCAGAGGAATGAGATGAAGGCAATTTCAAATTGATCTGACATCAGTGGTATTACTGCCTAGAGACGAAATCCATTTTGGGTGTGAGTCTTGGTAATTTTGTTAAATTGGATGCATTATTTATATTAAGTACCAAATAGCATGTGTAGGAGATTCAGGTTCTTGATCATTTAAGTCTCAACTAAGTGCATATATTCTGTGAGTCTCAGTTAGATGAAAGATCTCATAATAAGAAACATCTTGCCTGCCTCTCATACTGTGCTCCTGCCCCAGCCCTAGATAGCCAACCTGCTCAGCACAGAGGAGGTTATCCAAGACTCTGCCAGGAGGTTGATAGCTATTATGGCATTAACAGTTTCTCACTGATGGACCCAGCAACCAGTGCACATAATCTAGATCAGGCCCACACATATTCAGACATCATCTTGGGCCTTCAACAGTAACAGTGACCACCAGCCTTGTGTTGAAACAGACCAAGAGAAGCCCTGACTTTTTTTGAAACCATCATCTTCCTCCTTTTAGGAACTTTTAACCTGTGGGCCCTGATCGCTGCTGTTTGTCAAGGTCTTCAGAGTATATGCAAGTTCCAACATGTGCT